>JAQQSY010003855.1:0-12687 GCA_028646535.1 Procyon lotor
GGCTCTAGGCCGCTGCGGGGTGTGGCCAGATCTTGCCAATATTACTGCACCCTCAGGCAGTGCAGTTCTTGCCTTTGGTGGTGCACCCTCTAGAAAGCGCTGTACATGGAGAAAAGCTGTGGTCTCAGGGAGCACAGCAGACTCTCTAAGGTTCTTTCAGGAGCGCATGCACCCAGCCCACAAAATGGTGTGGGCAGCAGGTCCCTGCCCCCCACTGGTCTCTCTTTGAGGCAAGCGGTGTCCTTCTTGGGGGCATGGGTCCTGGCTTGTGCTTACGCCCACCCCCTTCCAGTCGCTGCTCCTCAGAACCTTATGCTCTTTTTAAGTGTTTTTAACTGGGCTCTAAGTTATTGCAGCTCTGCAACCACCTGGTGCTTTCCTTTGGGGTATTACTGTCCTTGTGCTGCTTCTGGTGGCTCCCTCCCCCTTTTGTTTATCCTCCATTACTGTTTTGTGTGTTCCTGCTTTGCTTTACCTCTCTTCTGCTGTATTCTGCTCCCGTAGAGATCCAGAAGTGAAAAGTCTTGCTCTTCCAGCTGATTTCATGGGTGTTCAACGTGGTCTAGCAGAAATCCAGCTCACTTTTGGGGACAGGTTGCAACAGGGTCTCCTACCTCTCTGCCTTCTTGCACCTCCTCCGTTCTCTCTGATTCTTTCCTGAAGTCTCACACATTCAAAGTTAAGCACGTAGATTGTTTCCTTTTATGGAACCAGTATCTTAATCTGACAATAGGTCAGTTCAGTTAGGTCATCCCTACCTGGGATGCAGGGCTCTCAAAATTAGGCCCTTATTGGGCATGCGGTCAGGTAATTGAGAAGCTACATTTTTATGCAAATAAAGTAAAATATAGGTTAATGGTTGGAGCTAATTATAAACCCAGTGTCTGAGTCCTGAGTTTTTCCAGTTATATTTCTAGATGTCTGGCTAGAGACATCTTCAGATGGAGTGAGGGGCAGGCAGTGACTATCTGATGGACTTCCTAGCTTTGCAGTTTTGATGTCTCTGGTGATTTTTTTGAGTGGTCCAAAGAGCCACAGGCAGGATGATTGTCTACACATGATCTATTGTGGAGAATTCTCTCAAGTTTATAACAAGTCATTTTCACTTAGATTGCAGGGCTTTAGGAAAAAGAGCAATTTAGTTCTCAAATGATTTCAATTGTGAGAAAGGTGGTAGGAAAAAAATTTTTAGCTTGGACAGATGTAGCCAGACACTGGCTATAAAATTAAGATTTTATAAAAATCAGGATCTACTATATAGATCCTATAAAAATCAGGACCTACTCCTATTTATAATGAACAATATTAAATATAATATCTAAAAAGGTGTGTTATTGAAACACATTTTCTCTATAATCATCCCTACTTTTACTAAAGATAGCCAGGGGTTCCTGGATGGCTCAGTCAGCTAAGTATCTGCCTTCCACTCTTATCATGAACCCAGGGGCCCAGGGTGGAGCCCCAGGTTGGGCTCCCTGCTCATGGGGGAGCCTGCTTCTCCTACTCCTCCACAGCTTCTACTCTCTGTCACTATCTCTGTCTCTCTCTCTCTCAAATAAATAAATTTTTAAAATCTTAAAAAAACATAGACAAATTAATATGGATGTGTTTTCAAAATAAGTCATTTCAAAAAAATGTTGTCCTGATTACTTATAAAAATGAAGCAGGAACAGTGGTTGACCATATAGGTTCTTTAAAATTTGCTTTGTGGGGCACCTGGGTGGCTAGGTATCTGCCTTCTATCCAGGTCATAATCACAGTGCCCTGGGATCAAGCCCTGCATTGGGCTCCCTGCCCAGTGGGGAGTCTGCTTCTCCCTCGGCCCCTCCCTCTGTTCCTGCTCTCCCTCTCTCTCTTTTTCTCTCTCAAATAAATAAATAAATAGATGGATAGATAAATAAATAAATAACCTTTTTTTTAAAAAAAAATAAAATTTGCTTTGCTAGATCTTTTATAAAAAAATCTCTAGATGCAAGCCAAATACTTATCATCAGAATTTCCCTGCAATATGTATAAATTGGGTGCATTCTTCTCTTCTCTAGTTTCTCAAAATATCCTGTGGTTTCTGCAGCTGTGAGAAAGTGACCTTTTTTACTCACCTGGTGAGGCTGCTAGGAACCCTGTAAGAAATTAGCAGTCTAGTATTTCCAGGGGCCTTCAACCTCAGTTCCTTAAAACTGTCTGGTCATATCTGAGTCTATACATGTCTCTCTCAAATGTGGCATTCCAGTAAACTGTGTCCTTTCAGAAGGAGAGCAGATTCATACTAACCCCATTAAGAAAAAAATATTGCCATAAAAATATAAGAATACTTATGGAAAGTTTCTGAGTTTGGAGGGATCTGGTAGGGAGAAAAGTTAAAAGTTTTAATTTGTTTACAAAGGTGTATTGCTCTAGGTCAGTTTCATATACACAATTTTTTTAAATCTGGAAAAACAAAATATTTTTTAAGAGTCTGAAATGTTTTAAACAAAAAGCCATAATAATAGTCATCATCTCCCTTAGTTTTTATTAGCCCCATGTTATTAATTCTTCTGCTGGAAGCCAGTGTTCCGATGAGCTCCAGGAATTCTTACCTAGCTCAGTTTTATGATCTTAAAGTCACTGGAATCTGCACGCAAAACTTTTTATGAGTCTCACTGAGGATGAAGCACATGTATAGGAAGATTGTATGAAAGGGTCTGAGTAACAAGATAACTGTAAATGACAAAAGTCTTAAAAATGTTGGTTCTGTAAGATCTGATTGAGTTCATTACAAGGCAATCAATCAACAGAGAAAGTTGCTCATTTTTCTAACATACAACATGTCAAGGTAATAATATACCAACACACATAAACAATGACTCTAAGAACACTGAAAAAATAAAATAAATCTAAAAAATAAATAAAATTTAAAATCTAAAAATAGTAATAATAATAATAATATGCCAGGACATCAGAATTCTAGGACTTTCATGCAATTTTTAGAATATCTATTTTAATAAAATATCTAATAATCAAAATAATCTGAAATTTAATATCACTTATTTGACAATGCTTCCCAAGTAATTTAACAATCCAATATAGCCAAACTAATTTATTTTTAAGGGGCAGAGGAAGAGGGAGAGAGAGAGACTCTCCAGCAGACTCCCCCTGAATGCAGAGCACCACACAGGGCTCAATCTCATGACCCTGAGATCATGACCTGTGCTAAAAACCAAGAGTCAAATGCTTAACCAACTGTGCCAACCAGGTGCCCTTAAATTAATAAATTAATTTTTTTTTTTACAAAATCTTTGAAGCATTTCATGGGCCTATCTTCATTTTAGAATTTAATTTGGGGAATATGTCAAAACATATCAAAAGGTTTGAATATTTGGCTCAATATGAAGGCAAATCATTATTAAGCATTATTGAACTATCCATTTTAAAAAAGGACAGAAAATAATAATTTCAAAGGCAAGTACAAAAAGTTACATAGTAGAAGCTGATGTGGGAAACAAAGGCAAAAGAAAAAACAAATTTCCTTACAACTTCAGGCCATTGACAAGTCCTTGGGAGATTGACCTTCCTCCAGGACTCAACTACCTAGATGTTAATACTGTTCTAAAGGAAAAGGCAACCTTAGCTTGACAGTAGCTTGACCTCCAGGATCCTGTAAGCCTACTTTATAACTCCTGTTGGAAACTTCCTTTGTCTCTACCCTGCCCCCCCAAGATATATGTTGGCAATCATCCTCCAAGCATATGGCCACTGATATACATCTGAAGTGTCTCATGACTAAGAGATTACTAGACAATAGTCAATACTTATCTTAACAATAGTTATCCCCCTCAAGGCCCTGGAAACCTTGATTCCAAATTCCTTAGAGACTATCTCTAACCCCTCCCAACTTATAAATGTCACCCCCCATAACCCCAGTGCAGCTCTTTCTGCTCATGGATCTTTTCCTCATTTTTTTTTAAAGATTGTTTATTTGTTTATTTCACAGAGAGAGGGAGATCACAAGTAGGCAGAGAGGCAGGCAGAGAGAGAGGAGAAAGCAGGCTTCCTGGTGAGCAGAGACACCGATGTGGGGCTAGATCCCATGATCCTGAGATCATGCCCTGAGCCAAAGGCAGAGGCTTTAACCCACTGAGCCACCCAGGCGCCCCTCTTGTCCTCGTGTTTTAATAAAACCAACTTTTTTTGCACTGAAGACATCTCAAGAATTCTTTCTTGACTGTTTGCTCCAAACCCCAACATATCCACATCAGGAGTTTTTAAGTCATCAAAGACCCAGTAAACATAGGAAATTATTTTGGCAAAACAGAATCTTGGTTTATTTGATTGTTTTGTTTCATTTTTTTTTTCAGATAACATTAAAAGAAGAGAAATCTTTTGTTCACAATTTCTTATTAGGAGCAGACCAATAGTTCAAGAGAACTTCTCTTTTTTCCTTTTAACAAAGAGAAAACAAAATTTTTACACCAGTATACTTTTGATATTAAAACTTCTTTATTAAAAAAAAACTTCTTTATTTACTTAAATTGACCATCATCTTAGCCAGTACTGACCACACATAAAACTCTTTTCCAAAGATTCCTTTTACATAAACCTTCTAAGACCTCGTTTTTGCATTCACACTTTGTCTTTCATTTTTACTTTTTAAATAATCAGCCTCACCTTAGATAAAAGCCACTTTTCCCCAACCAAAAATGTATGTTTATTTCTCTTATTTCTTCTTACCAAAACGCTTGTCTTGCCTTCCTTGTAGAGTTATTTCCCTTGTTATTTCCAATAGTCTTAATAACATTTATTAGAATTCTTAAATGTTAGCAACCTGAATTTCTAGTTAAAACTAAGTAGTCACCAGGGCGTCTGAGTGTCTCAGTGGGTTAAAGTCTCTGCGTTCAGCTCAGGTCATGATCTCAGGGTCCTGGGGTTGAGCCCTGCATTGGGCTCTCTGCTTAGCAGGGAGCCTGCTTCCCTCTGTCTCTCTGCCTACCTGTGATCTCTCTCTCTCTCTCTCTGTCAAATAAATAAATAAAATCTTTAAAAAAAAAACTAAGCAGTCACCAATTTGTGAACTTGGATTCTCTATATTATACATTCATGAATATATTTCATAATGTCTAGACATAAATGCCTTTAATAGTATAATCTGTTAATAAGGCATAAAACATGTTTACTAACAATCCAGATATATTTTAGTTTCTCTATAAGACAAAAGTAGATAAATTATGATCAGTACATAATGTTTCATTATTTTATCTTCTATGGAAATGATCTAGATAACTGATGAATTTAACTTTCCTCATCACTAACTTATTAAAACTTTAAACTTTAGGTGGTGTCTGAGTAGCTCAGTGGGTTAAGACTCTGCCTTCGGCTCAGGTCATGATCTCAGGGTCCTGGGATCGAGTCCTGCATCGGGCTCTCTGCTCAGCAGGGAGCCTGCTTCCCTCTCTCTTTGCTCACTTGTGATCTCTCTCTCTCTGTCAAATAAATAAATAAAATCTTAAAAAAAAAAACTTTAAACTTTAGGTAACCAAAGATTTTGGAAGTATTTAAAAGTTTACCTATGAACTCTTTAATCTTACAATGATTGTTCTCAACCATTATGTTCAGGTTGCCCACAGATCATCATGAGGCATTAGACAAAGTTGGCCATTGTTCCAAAGTTTCTCTTTCCTTGAAAAAATTTGTCATAGAGATAACAAGAATGTATCTGATGATATGAAATGTTGGGGTCTGGGATCAAATGGGCAAGAAAGAATTCTTTAGACATCTTTGGTGCAAAAAATGGTGGCTTTATAGCAACCAGACAACAGAAAGAAATAAAAGGTATTCAAATTGGCAATGAAGAAGTTCTCTCTTAGCAGATGACATGATACTTTATATGGAAAACCCAGAAGACTACACCCCCAAACTACTAGAACTCATACAGCAATTCAGTAATGTGGCAGGATACAAAATCAATGCACAGAAATCAGTTGCTTTCCTATACACAATGAAAATATGGAAAGGGAAATTAGAGAATTGATTCCATTCACTATAGCAACAAGAACATTAAGATACCTTGGAATAAACCTACCAAAGACGTAAAGAATCTGTACTGAAAGAACTACTTAACACTCATGAAAGAAACTGAAGAAGACACAAAGAGGTGGAAAAGCATTCCATGTTCCTGGATCGGAAGAATAAACATTATTAAAATGTCTCTCCTGACCAGAGCAATCTATACTTTCAATGCCAATCTGATCAAAATTCCACTGGCATTTTTCAAAGTGCTAGAACAAACAATCCCAAAATTTGTGTGGAACCAGAAAAACCCTCGAATACCTAAGGAAATGTTGAAAAAGAAACAAAGCTGGGGCATCACATTGCCTGATTTCAAGCTATATTACAAAGCTGTGATCACTAAGACAGCAAGGTACTGACAGAAAAACAGATAAATAGATCAGTGGAACAGAATATAGAGCCCAGATGTGGATCCTCAATTCTATGGTCAACTAATCTTTGACAAAGCAGGAAAAAATTTCCAGTGGAAAAAAGACAGTCTCTTCAATAAATGATGCTGGGAAAATTGGACAGCTATGTATAGAAGAATGAAAGTCCACCATTCTCTTATACCATATACAAAGATAAACTCAAAAGGGATGAAAGACCTCAATGGGAGGCAGAATTATACTAAAATTCTAGAGGAGAACATAGGCAGTAACTTCTTTGACATCGGCCACAGCAACTTCTTTCAAGACACATCTCCAAAGGCAAAGGAAACAAAAGCAAAAATGAATTTTTGGGATTTCATCAAGATAACAAGCTTCTGCACAGCAAAGGAAACAGTCAAAACAAAGAGGCAACCCATGGAATGAGAGAAGATATTTGCAAATGACACGACAGACAAAGGGTGATATCCAAGATCTATAAAGAACTCCTCAAGCTCAACACCCAAGAAAACAGATAATCACATCAAAAAATGGGTAGAAGAAATGAACAGACACTTCTCCAAAGACATACAAATGGCTAACAGACACATGAAAAAATGTTCATCATCATTAGCCATCAGGGAAATTCAAATAAAAACCACACCAGTTAGAATGGCCAAAATCAACAGGATAGGAAACGACAAATGTTGGAGAGGATGTGGACAAAGGGGAACCCTCTTCCACTGTTGGTTGAATACAAGTTGGTGCAGCCACTTTGGAAAACAGTGTGGAGATTCTTGAAGAAATTAGAAATAGAGCTACCCTATGACCCTGCAATTGCACTACTGGGTATTTACCCAAAGATACTGATGTAGTGAAAAGAACAGCCATATGTACCCCAATGTTCATAGCAGCAATAGCCACAATCACCAAACTGTGGAAAGAGCCAAGATGCCCTTTAATAGATGAATGGATAAAGAAGGTAGGGTCTATATAGACAGTGGAATATTATGCCTCCATCAGAAAGGATGAATACCCAACTTTTGTATCAACATGGACAGGACTGCAGGAGATTATGCTGAGTGAAATAAGGCAAGTAGAGAAAGTCAATCATGGTTTCACTTATGTGTGGAGCATAAGGAATAACATGGAGGACATTAAGAGAAAGAAAAGAAAAGTGAATTGGGGTAAATTGGAAGGGGAGATGAACCATGAGAGACTGTGAGCTTTAAGAAACAAACTGAGGGTTTTAGAGGAGAAGAGCAAGGGGGGATGGGTGAGTCTGATGGTGGGTATTAAGGAGGGCACATGTTGTATGGAGCACTGGGTGTGGTGCATAAACAATGAATCTTGGAACACTGAAAAATTAAAATAGTAAATAAAATATAAAATAAAACAACTTGTGAAATCTGGATAAAGTCTGTAATTTCCTTAATATCATTAGACCACTGTTCATGTTTTCAAAAGTATGCCATGGTCTGAGGATGTGGAGGAAGGTGAACCCTCCTATACTGTTTGTGGGAATGAAAGCTAGTGCAGCCACTCTGAAAAACAGTATGGAGGTTCCACAAAAAGTTGAAAATAGAGGGGCACCTGGGTGGCTCAGTGGGTTAAAGCCTCTGCCTTCAGCTCAGTTCATGACCTCAGGGTTCTGGGATTAAGCCCCACGTCAGGCTCTTTGCTCAGCAGGGAACCTGCTCCCCCCCACCCCCCCGCTTCTCTGCCTACTTGTGATCTCTCTCTCTCTCTCTCTGTCAAATAAATAAATAAAATCTTTTTTAAAAAATGTTGAAAATAGAGCTACCCTATGACCCAGCAATGCACTACTGGGTATTTACCTTAAAGATACAAATGTAGTAACCCAAAGGGGCACGTGCACCTGGATATTTATAGCAGCAATGTCCACAATAGCCATACTAGATGTCCATCAACGGATGAATGGATAAAGAAGATTTTGTGTACACACACACACACACACACACACACACACACACACACGCACACTGGAATACTATGCAGCCATCAAAAAAAACCTGAAATCTTGCCATTTGCAATGACATGGATGGACTAGAGGGTATTATGCTAAGCGAAATAAGTCAATTAGAGAAAGACAATTATCATATGATATCTATGATATGAGGAATTTGAGAGGCAGGGTGGGGAGCCATGGGGGGAAGGGAGGGGAAAAAATGAAACAAGATGGGACCAGGAAGAGATACAACCATAAGACTTGATATCAGGAAACAAACTGAAGGTTGCTGGGGGTCGGGGGAAAGGATAGCGTGACTGGGTTATGGACATTGGGGAGGGTATGTGCTATGGTGAGTGCTGTGATTTATGTAAGACTGATGATTCACAGACCTATACCCCTGAAGCAAATAATAACGTCATATATTTTTTAAAAATGCCATGGTCATGCATGATGTTATCATTAAAATAATCTGGGTGAAATGTACATGAGAGATCTCTGTACTATCTTTGCTTTTTTTTCTGTCAATGTAAAATTATTACAAAATAAGAAGTTCAACACACAAACACATGGCGAGGGGGGAAAGAATTAAAATATATCCTGTTGTCTCCTCCATGTTTAAGAGACCAAAGCCCAACATTTATGCTGTACTGGGTCCCAGCACTGTCTATAAAACTTTTCAGACCCAATGGTTGGTCATGTATTTTCCTTTTATTATTCTGTAAAAAATAATGTAAAAATAATATTCAAATTACCTATCTTTTATTTCCATAGCTTGGGAATCTGGATAAATCACCTCCACAACATCAGCTAAGCAGGATCTCCACCATCCTAGTAATGGAGGAAACCATTCAGAGCAGGCACCACCAGGACTCCAAGTTCTGACCAAGAGAAAGTGCTTCCAATCAACTAGGTCCTCTCATTAACAACTAAAAATTTCTGGGAAAAATACAAATCAGTATAGGAAAACTCCAGATGGTAGAAGGAAGAAGGAAGATTTCCTAGAAACCCACCTGTTGAGGAAAACCCAGTGAGTTCCCTGGGTTTCTTCCCTTCTATTACCTCCCACACATGTAAGACAAGACAGTGCAGAAGCCTCCAACGAAGAATCACCCAGAGGGCCAGAATGGGAAAAAGAAAATAAAATCCACCAAAACTCTAAAAATGCCAACCACCATGGTCAGAGGATCTGGATATAAGTTGGCCTGAGCAGAAAAAAATATTTTATCAAACCTGCCCATCACCCACCAGCACACAGTAATGAATCTCCAAACTTTGCCCTCATGGAGGGCTCTCAGTAGTGCTGAGCGAACACCTAGTGTCCCCTCCTTCCTGGCATAAAAGGGCAGTGCCCTATTGTCCTACACTACAAATACTCCTTGTGTAGTGTCATTGGTCTCAGTGGAAAGCTGAACCTCCATCCCATTGGAGCATCAGCAAGCCTGGGCAAGGTGGGGCCAGTGGGCTACTTAGCATTCCAGTTCTTCCCACCCATACTTTTGTCAGGTCTCCAGAAGCTCAACAGAAGCCCATCCCTCAGCAGGAAGATTGGGGTGTTTAAGGTAGAGCTGTTCTGTACTCATATACCCCTGCTGGTGACTGTGGGGCCAGTAAGAGTGAACCCTGGACTTCCACCTATCATTAACACAATGAATAAGGGGCTGGGAGGCAGGAGAGCAGGTCTTGCATTTGACCCCTCCCCTCCCTGGTGTCAGTGAGGACACAGAGCCCAGTGAGTTGCTGAGCATTCATCCTCTGCACCTCCATTCAGGCCTGGGCATTCCTCTCTCTGGGGTCATCAGTGCCCAGATCAGAGCCTGTCCCACAACAGCCCCACCCCCACATTGGACACTGGGAGGTGACACTCTTGCCCCACTTTCTCCAGCAGGGAGTCAGAAGCAAGACTATGGGAGTAAACACCGCTTTCCTTGGGGCCACTGGGAAGCTGACAAACAACCCCTGACCTCTTGCTGCTCTTCAAGGGGAGAATCACCTGATGATTGAAGGAAGGTAATTGGGAATCCAGCATTACTTGAAAACTACCCAAAAATATCCAGGATCCAGGAAAAATGATCACTTGTCAAGAACCAGAAAATCAAACTTTGGATAAGAAAGGAGACTCAACTGCCACCAACACTGAGATCACTCACATGCTGACATTATGGGACAGATATTTTCAGGCAACAATCAGAAAATCCATCTGAGGGGCAGCAACAAACACTCCTGGAATAAATGAAAAAGGCAGAAATATGCCACTGAAATACACATAATCAAAGCACACAAAATGGAAAGTATAGAACTTAAAAATACAGCAGATGACACTGAAAAAGAAAACTCTGGAGAGACTCAAGAGTATGTTACACTTACTTATGATTCGTTTGTTGAGAGCACAAATGGGCTACATTCTTTCTAAGTCCTACAACCATGAGTAGTCTCCTGAGGATATCATCAGGGGGCGCTGTGCACCCGCTCAGAGCTGGCAAGGCCTGAAACCAACTGAAATGGTTCCACCTGACTGGGCCCTGCACCCCCTACTCACTGCCTGAGAGAGAGTTGTCAGCAGCTGCTTCCTCCCAGGGGACAAACTCAGAGTTCTCAACTTCCCCAGCCCTCCTCTTAGATTTAAGCTACAAGCTGGGCCCAGGACCCAGAATCAAATGGCTTTGTGGGCTCACATTTGCATAATGCACCACCAAGCACACACTTTCCCCCTGGAGCTCAGGAGGAGATAAAAGACACATCCCAGAGACCAGCGCAAGCTGTAAGGCCAGGCGACCTGTGGGAAGTCCACACCATGGCCTGGACTCCACTCCTTCCCCTCCTTCTCCTCAGCCACTGCCCAGGTTCATGGAGATTTGAGAGCCAGCTTAGGAAGGATCCCTCTGCTTTTATTCTTCATTCCTAATATCTGTCTATTTTCATTTCAGGGACCAGTTCTGAGGCTGTGGTGACCCAGGAGCCCTCAATGACCGTGTCCCCAGGAGAAACAGTCACTCTCACCTGTGCCTCCAGCTATGGCGCAGTCAGCAATGCACACTATCCATGTTGGTTCCAGCAGAAGCCTGGCCAATCCCCTAAGACATTGATTTTCAGCACAAGCAGCAAACCCTCTGGGACCCCTGCCCGATTCTCAGGCTCCCTCCTTGGGGACAAAGCTGCCCTGACCCTCACAGGGGCCCAGCCTGAGGATGAGGCTGAGTACTACTGCTTTCTACAATATAGTGATGGGAGGCACAGTGAGAGACCCAGATGAAGAAGGAAGACATAAACTGGTGTTTCACAGTGTGTGGGTACAAATAAGATCACGTGATATTAACATCCCATGACCAGACACCGGAGCTCTCAGGGCAGCCTAAATGTAGACCATCCTTAATCAGATAGAGATGCAAGGTGTCTGAATTGCTTCCCATTCTGGTTTAAGTCCTAACGTGGAGTAAACATATCAATGTCTTGGGAGGAACTGATCCAAAAAAGCAGATTTCAGTTCTTCTGTATTAGACAAGGATCTGTATGTGAATGGATCAGAACGAAAATTTGAGGTAAAAGAACATTTGCTCCAGAAAAAAAGGAACATCCTCAATATTCTCTGATAGTTAAGAACAGACAACACCCTCATTTAGTACATTACTAAAGTTTCATGGTGCGCCTGACTGGCTCAGTCTGAAGAGGTGGAACGCTTGATTTCACAGTCTGAGTTTAAGTCCCACGTTAGGTCCAGAGATTACTTAAATAAATAAATAAATAAATACCCCCCCACCCCCAATTTTCAAAATAAATAACATAAAGTTTATTTTTTTATTTCAAACTTAATATGAGTTCTCCTTTTTTTATACAAATAATTTTACTTATTTATTTATTTTTTTCAGTGTTACAAGATTTATTGTTTTGCACTACACCCAGTGCTCCATTCAATACGTGCCCTCCTCAATACCAACCACCAGGCTCACCCAGCCTCCCACCCACACCCCTCCTAAACCCTGTTTGTTGCTCAGAGTCCACAGTCTCTCATGGTTCATCTCCCCCTCTGGTTTCCCCCCATTCACCTTTCCCTTCCTTCTCACAATGTCCTCCATGTTTTTCTTTATGCTCAGCATATAAGTGAGACCATAACGTAATTGGCTCTCTGTGCTTGACTTATTTCACTCTGCATAATCTCTTCCAGTCCCATCCATGCCGATACAAAAGTTGGATATTCGTCCTTTCTAATGGAGGCATAATATTCCATTGTGTATATGTACCATATCTTCTTTATCCATTCATCTGTTGAAGGGCATCTCAGTTCTTTCCACAGTTTGGCAATTGTGGCCTTTGCTGCTATGAACATTGGGG
>JAQQSY010003856.1:0-12686 GCA_028646535.1 Procyon lotor
AAAAAAAAAAAACCTCAGACATATCAACCAATGAAACAGAATATAGAGCCCAGAAATATGTCCACGCATATATAGTCTACTAATCTTAGACAAAGGTGCCAAGAATACACAAAGGGGAAGGGGTAGTCCCTGCAATAAATGATGTTGGAGAAACTGGATTATCTACACGCAAAAGAATGAAACTGGACTCTTATACCTCACATGAAAATTAAATATAGGACCTAAACTGAAACTCCAATAAGAAAACACAGGGGAAAATCTTCCTGACATTGGTCTTGGCACTAGAGGCACAGGCAACAAAAGCAAAAATAAATAAGTGGAACTACATCAAACTAAAGTTTCTGCATTGCAGAGTAAACAACCAACAAAAAGAAATGGCAACGTATGGAATGGGAGAAAATATTTGAAAGCCATATATCCAATAAGGGGTTAATATCCAAAATATATAAGGAACTCATACAGCTTTATAGAAAAAAAATGAAAAACAAGTATCCTAACTTTAAAATGCGTTAAGACCTCAATAGATATTTCTCCAAAGAAGACATACAAATGGCCAACAGGTTAAAAAAAAAATAGGCCAAGAGGTATATGAAAAGATGTACAACATCACCAATCATCAGGGAAATGCAATTGTTAGAGAACATATAAAGGAAAGGGAACCCTTACACATTGTTAGTAAGAATGTAAATTGTTGGGCTCAAGTCAGATCCCAGGGTCCTGGGATCGAGCCCCACATCGGGCTCCTTGCTCGGCGGGAAGCCTGCTTCTCCTGCTACCATTCCCTCTGCTTGTGTTCCCTCTCTCGCTGTGTTTCTCTCTGTCAAATAAATAAAATCTTTAAAAAAAAAAAAAGAATGTAAATTGTTATAGCCATTATGGAACACAGTATGGAATTTCCTCAAAAAATTAAAAATAGAACTATCATATGGCCCAGCAATCCCAATCTGGCTGTATATCGAAAGGAAATCAAATCATTATCTCAAAGAGATACTGCACTCCCATGTTTATTACAGCAATTTTCAAAGCCAAGATCTAGAGACAATCGAAGTGGTCATTGATGGATGAATAGATAAAGAAAAGATGGCAGATATATAATGAAATATTATCCAGCCTTAAAAAGGAAGGAAATTCTGCCATTTGTGACAATATGGGTAAACTTGGGAGACATTGTGCTCAGTGAAATAAGCCAGATACACAAAGAAAAATACTGTATGGTCATTTATATGTGGAGTCTAAAAAAGTCAAACTGATAGTAACAATAGGATCTGGATATAGGATAGTAATAACCAGGATCTGGGAATTTGGTGAATTGAAGAGAAGTTAGTCAAAGGGTGAAAATTTTCAGTTATAAAATGAATGGGTTCTGGAGACATAATTTACAGTATGGAAGCTACGGATAATAACGCGCTGTATACTTGAAATTTGCTAAGAGAGTAGATCTCAAGTATTTTCACTTGAAAAAAAATGTAACTGTGTAAGATGGTGGGCATGGGGATTAGCTTGATTGTGGTAAATATTTCGTGATGTATACACATATCAAAACATCATGGTGTATGCTCTCTACATATACAATTTTTATTTGTCAGTCATATCTTAGTAAAGCTAGGGAAAAACAGAAGAATTACATCAATTCTTCAAGAATTCTTCCAAAAATAAGAGGCAACATTTCCCAACTCATTCTCTGAGGCCCTGATAACCAAATCCAGACAAAGACAATACAAGGAAAGAAAACTACAGACTAATAATCCTTACAAATACAGACACAAAAATTCTCAGCAAAGTACTAGAAAGTGAATCTGCTAGCATACAAAAAAGATTACACAGTGTGACCAAATGGGATTTATCCCAGGAATGCGAGGTCAATCCGACATACAAAAATCAACCAAGTTGATATAGCACATTAACAGAATAAAGGGCAAAACCACATAATCATCTAAACAGATTCAGAAAAAATGTTTGACAAAATCTAACACCCTGTTTATAAAAAGCACACTCAACAAACTCGGAATAGAAAGCTGCTTTCTCAATTTGATAAAGAGGGTCTATGGGAAATCCACTGTTAATATCATGCACAAGGGTAAAAGGCTGAAAGCTTTCCCCCTAAGATCAGGAATAAGACAAGGATGTCTCCTCTCACCACTCCTATTCAACACTGTATTGGACATTCCACTTAGGGTAGTTAGGCAAGAGAAAGAAATAAAGGCATTTAAGTAGAAAGGATGATGTAGCATTTTCTTTATGTGCTGATGACAGCACCTTGTACATAAAAAATCCTAAGGAACACACACACACACACACACACACCTATTAGAACTAATAAATTAACCAAGGTTGTAGAATACAAGAACTATTAACAAATCAATTGAATCTATATACACTGGAGATGAATACTTGAAATACTATATGATAATTCCTGTCATATGCAATTAGCTCAAAGTATCATAGATCTAAGTGTAAGCACTAGACCTATAAAACTCTTAGAAGAGGGGCGCCTGGGTGGCTCAGTGGGTTAAAGCCTCTGCCTTCAGCTTAGTTCATGATCTCAGTGTCCTGGGATCAAGCCCCGCATCGGGCTCTCTGTTTCCCCCTCTCTCTGCCTGCCTCTCTGCCTACTTGTGATCTCTCTGTCAAATAAATAAATAAAATCTTAAAAAAAAAAAAAACCTCTTAGAAGAAAATATAGGTACAAATCTTTATGACTTTGGAGTAGCAATGGTTTATTGCTACTCCATACGATGTGAAAAGCATAAACAACAATAGAAAAACAAATTAATTGGATTTCATCAAAATTTTAAACTTTTGTATTTCAAAACACCATCAAGAAAGTGAAAAAGACACCCCACAGACTGGGAGAAAATACTTGAAACCATTTATCTAAGAGAGGACTAGTTTCCAGAATATATAAACAACTCTTACAACACAACAATAAGAGATAAATAACCCCATTTTTTAATGTGAAAAGGATTTTAATAGACATTTCTCCAGAGAAGATATACTTACAAATGGCCAATAAGCACATGAAAAGAAGTTCAAACATCATTAGTCACTAAGAAAATGAAAATCAAAACCACACTATGATGTATCAAAACCACTGTGATGACTATAATAAAAAAGAAAGACAATAAAAAGTGTTGACAAGAATATGGAGAAATTGGAACATTCATACATTGCTGGCAGAAATATAAAATGGTGCAGTCACTTTGAAAAATAGTTTGGCAGTATCTCGGAAAGTTAAACATGGAGTTACCAAAGGAGCAATTCTATTCCTATGTATATACCCAAGAGAATCGAAAACGTATGTTCACACAAATACTTGAACACAAACGTTCACAGTAACATCGTTCACAGTATCCGAAACTCATGCCCATCTACTGATGATTGGATAAAAAACGTAGTATATCCGTACAATGGAACCATATTCAGCTGTGAAAATGAAATTCTGATACATATCATAACATGGATGCACTTTGAAAACATCATGCTGAGTGAAAAAAGTCAGCCACAAAAGGTCACATATTGTATGATTCTGTTTATATGAAAAAGGCACAATAAGCAAATCCATAGGGACTGATGGTGGTTGCCAGGGGGTGGGAGTAGGTGAGAATGAATGAGGAGTGTCCGCTAATGGACACGAATTTTCTTTGGGGTAAATGAAAAGGTTATGGAATTAGATAATAGTGATGGTTGCACAACACTGTGACCATATTAAAAACTACTGAATGGTACACTTCAAAAAGGTGAATTTTGTGTAATGCGATTTATATGTCAATAAAAAAATAAAAATAAGAAATCCAACTGAGTCTATAACTACTAAAATTTATACTTTATAGTTAAAATTTTCCAACAAGGCCCAAATGGCTGGAACTGGTAAATTCCGATGGCTTCCCTGGTAAATACTAGTAAACAACTGAGGATGAGATAATGGTAAGAAACTTTTAGGAAAAACAGAGAGAGGGGAATACTTCCCAACTAATTTAATGAGGCTGCTGTTACTCTGATATGAAACCAGACAAAGATATATTACAAGGGAGGAAACCCATCACAAATATAGATGAGGGATTAGTAAGCCTTGGCTTTTGAGCCAAAGCCAGCCTGCAATCTGTTTACGTAAATAATGTTTTATTAAAACATAGCCACACCCATTAATTTGCGTATCACCCACTGCTGCTTTCATGCTCCGGTAGCAGAATTGAGTAGTCATGGCACAGACTGTATGGTCTACAGTCTCAAATATTTACTACCTGACTCTTTACAGAAAAAGCTGATCTCTGCTTATAGGCCAACAGCTGTCATGAAGAGAGATGTAAAAGTCCTTTAGGCAGATTTGCGAATGAACCAAGAAATACATAAAACAGATAAGGCATTAAAATCAGGTGGAATTTATCCCACAAATACAATTGTTGGTTTAAAAAAAAATCAAAGTAATACATGTTAATGGAATAAAGGTTAAAAATGACACATTCATCTCAATAGTTGCAGCAAGAGGCATTTGATAAAATCCGACACCCACTTATGATTAAAATACTCTTTAGCAAACTAAAAATAGAAGGGAAATTTTTCCCATCCAGCATATAAGAAGTTTGGAAGTCACCACTCTGTCCTAACAACGAGTAGAAGGCTGAATAAACTGAAAAATCAACAACTCTTTCTAGAGAAATCAGACAAGTGAGGTCACAGGGAAAATTGCTGTCCCCAAAACTGCAGAGACAGATGAATAACAGAGAATTTACAACTTACTGGAGAGAAACCCATGAACGGAAACCAGTGGGAACCAGTGTTGGGGTAGAAACCTGAACCACCATTGACAATTGCTGGAGGCTCCGGTGTGGATGAGTCTGAGAGATAAAAAACTCCAGGGGGATCCAGTCCTAGGGCGACCCCCTCCCCCAATACTTTTGTGACTTTTGCTTCCTGGAGCTCTACCAGCTTCTCGCAGTGAATATCAGAGAAAAATCTTGTTTCTGGCAGAGGGAGGGGAAAACAAGCCATTATGAAATATGCCAGAGCATTCTGTTCTTCTTAGCAAAAACTCTGTTCTTTCCCCTGCCCTCAGGAGAAACTGTCTAACCAGAGTCTCACTTGCTGGGGTTTTATCAGAGCCTAGCTGACTTAGGGGAAGGGAAGTACCCAACTGCACCCCCTCTAGCCATCCTGTCCCACCTAAGTGGAATTAGATGATGGGGATGGTTGCATAACTTTGTGAATATACTAAGCATGATTGAATGGTACACTTTAGAAAGGTGAATTTTATGGTATGTGGATTATACCCCAATAAAAAAAAAAAAGAAAGAAAAAATAGAAAATCTGTAAAAGTCTGTATCTACTAAAATTTATATTTTATAGTCAAAACTTATTTCATAACATTCTCACTTAAAAAAAATCAAAAATATCAATCATACAGTATCCGCTCTCAGACCACGATGGAATCAAAGTAGGAAAAAACTATAGAAAAATGGCTCAGAGATCCCCAAATACCTGGAGATTAAAAACCCCACTGCTCAGTAACACATGGGTCAAAGAAGAAACCTCAAGGGAAATTTAAAAGTATGCTGAACAAAATGAAATGAAAACACCGCTTATTGAAATTTGTGGGATGCAGCAAAAGCAGTGCCTAGAGGGAAATTTATAGCACTGAATGTTTTTTTTTTAAAGATTTTTTTTTTTTTAAATTTGACAGAGAGAAACACAGCGAGAGAGGGAACACAAGCAGAGGGAGTGGTAGCGGGAGAAGCAGGCTTCCTGCCGAGCAAGGAGCCCGATGCGGGGCTCGATCCCAGGCCCCTGGGATCTGACCTGGGCCGAAGGCAGACGCTTAACGACTGAGCCACCCAGGCCTGAGCCGAAGGCAGGCACTTAACGACTGAGCCACCCAGGCGCCCCTAGCACTGAATGTTTTTAAAAAGAAGGAAGATCAAATACCAATCAACTAAGCCTCCACCTTAGGAAACTAGAAAAAGAAGAGCAATTCAAATCCATAGGAAGCAGAAGAAATGAAATAGTAAAAATGAGAGGAGAAATAAATTCAATTGAAAACGGGAAATCAACAGGAAATTAATAAAACCAAAATGTTTTCTTTAAAAACATCAGAAGAACTGGTAAACCTCTGAACCAGGCTAACTAAGAAAAAGAGAGAAAGGATCAAATCACTAATATCAGAAATGAAATAGGAGAAAGTTATATAGATCCCCTTGAACATTAAAGGGATAATAAAGGAATATTATGATCAACTCCATGCTCACAGATTTGACAACCTAGGGAAATGGATTGATTCCTTGGAAGATACAACCTGCTATAACTCACATGGTAACAATCTGAGTAGACCTCTGCCTATTAAAGAAGTTGAATCAGTAATTAATAACCTTCCCAAACGTAAAGCACCCAGACTCAGCTGGGTTCCCTGGGAGATTCGAACCATGAGTTCCATTTTTTTTTTTTCAGGAGCTACGGAACCCATCCCTGTTATCTGTTTCATCATTTTGGTTAATGTGGTTATTGAGGAATTAATCCTATGGGGGATGTCTACCACCACTACCACAGAATGCTTGGGGCTCTGGCATGAGAGGTTGGAGCAAAGAAAAGGAGAAAAAAAAAACAACAAAGGATTGCTTTTCTCTCTCTGAACCTAGGAAGTCCCTTCCCTGGTCCTCAGGCCAGAACTAGAAGGTTCTGCCTGGACTTCTCACTGTTTATGCCAATGACACTTCTTGGTTTCAGGCCATACTGTGCTCAGATACCGTAGGGGAAAAATCAGTAGACTCACCAGTGGTTCAGTGGTACTCCAAATTTTTGTCTTCTTTTCCCAATGTTCTTGCTGATATTGACTTTTCATAGTCGTCAGATGGCTGGTCCACATATTCTGTCCGGGTTTTCCAGCTGTATTCTGTAGGACGGACAAGGTGGAGTATACTCTCTATTTTACCCAGAACCGTAACCTAAAGATTTCTTTAGACATATGAAAGCTGAAAGAATTAATCACCAGCAGATCTTCTCTTCAAACAGTATTAAAGGAAGTCCTTCAGACGGAAGAAAAATGATACCAGATGGAAATACGGATGTACATAAAGGGATGGAGAGCATCACAAATGCTAAGTATGTGGGGGAACATAAAAGGCTTTTTTCGTATTTTGAAAAATCTTTTCAAAAGATAATTGACTAGTTAAAGAAAAAGGAACAACAACGTATTGTGGAGTTCATAACATGGACAGGCACAATATTTGACAACAGAAGCACAAAGGCTTCGAGGGGGGAAAAATGGAAGTATAACATGCCATACTTTTATGCTGTATTTTAAGGGGTATTATGTTACTTGATGGGAGGCTAATAAGTTAAAGATGTGTACTGTAAGCCATAAAGTGATCACTAAATAATAGAAAGCTAAGAGTTATGCCAAATAAACTAATGAATGAGATAAAATAGAATCACAAAAATTATTCAATTGATTCAAAAGAAGTTCCAAAGAGAGGAAACGGCAACAAAGAACAGATGGGTCAAATAGGAAACAAATACCAGAATGGCATATCTAAAGCCCACCACGTCAGTGAGAACATAAAATGTAAATGGTTTATAGGAGGAGAGGCAAATGATGTCTGCAGAACAAACCTTGCTCGCAGTATGTTAGTGTGTTCTTACACGGCCCTTAAGCTAAGAAAGATGTGAACATTATAAAGTGTTGTTAAAAAAGAAGAGAAGGGTATGTAGCAAAGACCATATGTGGGCGGCAAGGCCTAAAATATTTATTACCTGGTCCTTTACAGAAAATGTTCTTTAACTGCTGGCTTAAATGTCTTCAATTAAAAGTTAAAAGACAGAGCTGATCATATTGGCTAAAAAAAAAATGAATAAATAAAAAGTAAGACCCAACTATGCTGCCTAAATAAACAAAGGAAATTAAAAAATGAAAAAAAATAAGGTAATAGAAAATAGTATATACGTATGAGTAAGAATATAATATGTAACCTACTATAATCAGTCTCTACACCCAATTCGTGGTATAGGGCTCCTAAAACCCTTGCAATTTCCTAAGTGGTAAGAGCACAAGGTACATCTTTTGTTTTAATAATTGGTCTCTGACCCCAGTTCCTGACAGAGTTCTTACATCCCTTGGGTGATGGCAGTATCTTTTGCTCTAATGAAGCGGTACTGGGTAAGCTCCCGGATGGGGGGCTGCTCCTCAGAAAGACCAAACCATGATTAGAAGTTTGGAACTTTCTTCAGAGAGCGGAGTGGGACTGGAAATGGGGTTAATGATGATCATGCCTATGTGAGGGAGCCTCCATAAAAATCCCGAGAGTATGGGGGTTCCAAGAGCTTCCGGGATGATTTCCCGGGGAAATGCCCCGAGAGTGCACGCCTTCGGAGGGCACGGGAGCTCCATGTGCCTTCCCACATCCCTCACCCCACGCAGCTCTTCTATCTAGACGTTTAGCTGTATCTTCATCATATCCTCCTATAACAAACTGGTAAATGGTCTCTGAGCCACTCTAGCAAATGAATCAAAACTGAAGAAGGGGTTGAGGGAACCTCCCATTTATAGCTGACTAGTCAGAAGCACAGGGGACAACCTGCATTTACAGTGTATTCCTTCAACAATTGATAGAACAGCACATTGATAATCAGTAAGGATGTAGAAGAATTGAACAATACTTATGACCAAACTAATCAACATTTATAGCACCCTCTACTCAACAATAGCAGAAAATCTTTTGTTTATGTATTTACTTTTAAGTAGGCTCTATGCCCAACATGGAACCCAACATGGGCCTTGAACTCACAACCCTGAGATCAAGGCCTAAGCTGAGATCAAGAGCGGGACACTCAACTAACTGAGCCCCCCAAGTGCTCCCAGGAAATCTTTTTTTTTTTTAATGCAAAAAGAACAGTGCCCAATGTAGACTGTATTTTGCACCATAAAACAAGTCTCAATAAATTTGAGAGGATTCAATTCTCACAGAGTATATTCTCTGACAGCAATGGAATTAAATTAGAAATCAGTAAGAAAAAGATGACTGGAAATTCTCCCAAATATTTGAAAGAAATCATACGTTTCTAAATAACCTGTGGGTCAAAGGAGAAATTACATGGGAATTTAGAACTTATTTTATTTTATTTAAGATTTTATTTATTTATTTGACAGAGAGAGAGAGATCACAAGTAGGCAGAGAGGCAGGCAGAGAGAGGGGGAGAAGCAGGCTCCCCACTGAGCAGAGAGCCAGACGTGGGGCTCGATCCCAGGACCCTGAGATCATGACCTGAGCCAAAGGCAGAGGCTTAACCCACTGAGCCACCCAGGCACCCCTAGAACATATTTTAAATGAATCAAAATGAAAAGACAACAGATCACAATTTGTAGGACGCAGCTAAAGCAGTATTTGGAGGGATTTTTAAAAATTCCAGTATAATCAACATACAGTGTTATATCAGTCTCGGGTATACTATCTAGTGGTTCAACAATTCTATATATTACTCAGTGTACTCTTAATTCTAGAGGGAAATTTACAGTACTGATTGCTTACATTAGAAAGAAAGGCCTTACATCAATGACTTAAAATTATACACGGAGAAACTAGATTTTAAAATAGCAAAAATTGTAATTAAGAAATATTATCAGGAGCGCCTGGGTAGCTCAGTCAGTTAAGTGTCCAACTTTTGGTTTTGGCTCAGGTCATGACCTCATGGGTCATGGGATTGAGGCCTGTATTGAGCTCTCTGCTCAGTGGGGAGTGTGCTTAAGGATTCTCTCTCTCCCTCTCCCTCTCTCTGTGCCCTTTCCCCCACTCATGCTTTCTCTCTTTCTCTGGAATAAATAAATAAATCTTAAAAAAGAAATATTATCAAATACACACAAACTCTTGGAAAATTGAAAAAGTGAGAGTACTTCCTAATTCAGTCTATGAGGCCAGCACTACCCTAACACCAAAAACAAAGATTTGGGGGGGGGGGGAAAGTCTAATGTTCCTTACAAGTAAAATAACACACACACACACACACACACACACACACACACACTCTCTCTCTCTCTCTTAACAATATCACAGTAAACAAAATTTATGAATGAAAATGAAAACACAACATATCCAAAACTTATGGATGCAAAGTACTATTCAAAGGAAATTTATAGCAGTAAATGATTGAATTAGAAAATAAGGTCTCAATTAATAACCTAACGTTCACTTTAACTATTCTTCAAAAGAGTAAAATAAACTCAAAGCAAGCAGAGGGACACCTGGCTGACTCAGCCAGTAGAGCATGTAACTCTTGATCTCGGGATTGTGAGTTTGAGCCCACAATCATAGTTTGAGCCTATGTTGGGTATAGAGATTGCTTTAAAAAAATTAAGCAAAATTAAAAAAGAAAAGGCAAGCAGAAAGAAGGAAATAACAAAGAGCAGAAATCGATGAAATCAAAAGCAAGAACAATGGAGAAATCACTTAAACCAAAAACTGGTTCTTAGAAAGGATGTATAAAATTCCTAAACCTCTAGACAAATGGAAGGAAGGAAGGAAGGAAGGAAGGAAGGAAGGAAGGAAGGAAGGAAGGAAGGAAGGGAGGGAGGGAGGGAGGGAGGGAGGGAGGAAGGAAGAAATGAATGGAGTGAGGGAGGGAGGGAGGAAGGAAGGAGGAAGAAGGAAGGGAGAAAGAAAAAGAAGGAAAAAAAGAAAAGATAATTGAACTGGAGAAAATTTCTCAAAAACTACAAACTGCCAACACTCACGCAAGTTAAAACAGATATCCTGAATAGTCCCATGCTATTAAAGAATTGAATTTGTAGTTAAAAACTTTCCAAAGAATAAATCTCTAGGTCCCAAGAATTTCTCTGGAGAATTTTACCAAAGATTTAAAGAAGAAAAACACCAATCTTATGAAATCTCCTTTAGAAAATAGAAGAGTGGACACTCCCAAATTTGTTGTATGAGGCCAGCAATATTTTTATATCCAAAGTAGGCCATAATAGTGCAAAAAGAGAAGTCTACACAGACCAATAGTCCTGCTGAACATAGACACAAAACCTTCAGAAAAAGTAGCAAATTGAATGCGTCAGTATATAAAATAATAATACACCACGACAAAGTGAGTTTTATACCAGCAATACAAGGCTGGTTCAACATTGCAAATTAATTATTTAATTTTATTAACAGTCTAAAGAAGAAGAAAAAGCATATGATCATACCGATGTATGCAGAAGAAGCATTTGACAAGATTCAACATCCATTCTGGGTAAAAGCTCTCATCAAAGTAGGAATAGACAAAAAAAAAAAAAGTAGGAATAGACAGGAAATTCCTTAACCTGATAAAGGGCATATACAAATCATCCAGAGCAAAAATCTTACTTGTTGGTAAAGAACTGCATGTTTTCCCTAAATTATGAAACAAGATAAGAACGTTTACTGTCACCTCTTCTATTTAACATTGTATTGGAAGACCAAACTAGGACAATAAAACAAGAAAAGTAGTAAAGAGCACACAGATTGGAAAGGAAGAACTAAAAACTATCCCTATTCATAGAACACATAATTGCAAAAAAAAAAAACAACGACAACAACAAAAAAAACCCCACCAAAAACCAAAAAACCCCACACAACTGCCTCCATAGGAAATCCCAAGAAATCCACAAAAAAATTTCCAAAAACTATAAATTTATAAAGACTGAAGTATACATGGGGGCGCCTGGGTGGCTCAGTCGTTAAGCGTCTGCCTTTGGCTTGGGTCATGATCTCAGGGTCCTGGGATCGAGCCCCGCATCGGGCTCCCTGCTCGGCAGGAAGCCTGCTTCTCCCGCTACCAGTCCCTCTGCTTGTGTTCCCTCTCTTGCTGTGTTTCTCTCTGTCAAATAAATAAAATCTTTAAAAAAAAAAAAAAAAGACCAAAGCATACAAATTTGTATCTATGCAACTAGAAGCAAACAGTTGGAAACTGAGAATTTAAAACAGTACCATTTGAAATAGCATTAAAAGAAGAAATACTGGGGCACCTGGGTGGCTCAGTGGGTTAAAGCCTCTACCTTCGGCTCAGGTCACAATCTCAGGGTCCTGGGATCGAGCCCCACATTGGGCTCCCTGCTCAGTGGGAAATCTGCTTCTCCTTCTGACCCTCCTCCTTCTTGTGCTCTCTCTTTCTCTCACTCTCTTTCTCAAATAAATAAATAAATAAAATCTTAAAAGAAGAAGGAGAAGGAGGAGGAGGAAGAGGAGGAGGAGGAGAAGAAGAGGAAGAGGAAGAGGAAGGAGAAGGAGAAGGAGAAGCAGAAGCAGAAGAAGAAGAATTTAGAAATAATACTGGGTATAAAACTAACAAAACATATGCAGGGTATGGAGGAGGAGGAGGAGAATAAGAATGAGAATGAGAATGAGGAGGAGAAGGAGGAGAAGAAGAAGAAGAAATAATACTGGGTATAAAACTAACAAAACATGTGCAGGGTATTTATGCTAGAAATGATGAAACACTTTTAAAAGAAATCTAGAAAGACTTAAATAAATGGAGAGACATACCGTGTTCAGAGATTAGAAGATTTGGTATAAGTAGGATGACAATACTTTGCAAATGGTTTATAGATTTAGTACAACACCAGTCAAAATCTTCGTAAGATTTTTGTAGATATATACATGCTGATTCTAAAATTTAGATGTAAAGGTGAAGGAACTAGACGAGTTACATCAGATTTGAAGAAGAAAAATACAGTTGCAAGACCT
>JAQQSY010003857.1:0-12686 GCA_028646535.1 Procyon lotor
TTTGGCTATTGTGGACATTGCTGCTATAAACATTCGGGTGCACGTGCCCCTTTAGATCATGACATTTGTATGTTTAGGGTAAATGCTGGGTCTTAGGGTAGCTCTATTTTCAACTTTATGAGGAACCTCCATACCCATCCCAATTAATCTCATCGTGGTTTCTTTCTCTCTCTCTCTCTTTCTTTCTTTTTCTTCTTCTTCTTCTTCTTCTTTTTTTTTTTTTACATTGTTGAAAGGGCATAAAGTTGACTAAAGCGCTAGGTACCGAATCAAGCCTGTACAAACCATCACCCAGCTGAATCAATTCAGTTGGGACCTTTTACCACACAAAGGCCACAGGTGACTCTGTGTGGTCCCCCCAAAATCCAGGTGCCCTCAATATAGTGGAGCTTTGGTTAAGAAGACAAGAAAGAACGGAGAATAATGTGTAGTAGACCAAGCGGAAGTCTCAGAAAAGACAAGAAAGACCAGGCCAGGCAGTGGCCTAGGCAGAAGTAGAGAAGAATTATATTCCCATTATTAGCAACCACAAATATCAGCAGTCCAAAGACTGGCTAATAACTGGGGGGTGGGGTGGGGGAGAGGGAGGTTGCACATACACGTTTTTCTGAATTTCTTCTAGAGTTAGTTAATATGTACTTACCCATACTTTAAAGAAGAGAAAGAGGCTGAATGAATACATTTAAATGTCTCGTAAACAAAAGACACAGAAAATATAGGTGCTCATCCTGCATCCCAGGTAGACACCAGGTTAGTGGACGTGACTCACGGGGACTGTGGGGCTGGGAAAAGGAGATAATGTCGAGGGGTTCACATGTGTTCAATCTAATGCCAATTGACATCACTTCTTTTCCCTTCCCTGTTTCTTTCCAGAAATGGCATGACTGCTGATAGCCAAGCAGTTCCAAGCTCTTTTTCTGCATGCAGCCCCCTGGTGATCTCCTCATGGTAAGGCCTAGAAGGAGCCCACTTAAAATCCTGGCTGTCAGAGACCCCAGCCCAAGCTAGTCAAAATAGAAGGTGGATGCCAGGAAACAACGTTCAATAACAAGGACATGGGAGCACACAACAGGCTGAAATGCTAGAGGAAAGCAAAAATGAGTAAAATCAAGCAGAATTGAGACAACAAAGTTTTTTTTTTTTTTTTTTTAAGATTTTATTTATTTATTTGACAGAGAGAGAGATCACAAGTAGGCAGAGAGGCAGGCAGACAGAGAGGGGGAAGCAGGCTCCCCGCTGAGCAGAGAGCCCGATGCGGGGCTCGATCCCAGGACCCTGAGATCATGACCTGAGCCGAAGACAGAGGCTTTAACCCACTGAGCCACCCAGGCGCCCCGAGACAACAAAGTTTTTTAAAAATTATTTTTTTTACGAAAGAAAATTTTGTTAAAAAGTATCTTCTCCACTTGATCTTAGCCAAAAGGTCGAGAAGCGATAAAAAAGTATCTTCTCTATAGAAAATTAGGGGACTACTACTATCTTCTGAATAAGGAGATTCCATCAGTTACTCAAACATTTTCTAAACCTGGCACTCCCTAATTTATGACATTTAAATGGGAAAGCAAGCCAATGATTTGGGATGTTGCTTTTATAATAAGATAGGATATGGCCAGTAACTTAGTCATTATATTTAATAATGATGATGTAAATTCTCAGTTAATATAAGCTGAGTGCCAGGAACACCATTAAGGATTTTACACATATATTAACTTATTACCCCCTTTTACAGATGAGGAAACAGTCATAGAGCGTGAAATTATCCAGAGTCCCGTACAGTGTGTGACTGGTAGGGCAGAGCTTTGAACCCAGGCACTGCGATGAGGGAGTCTGTGTGTTTAAGAGTCATCCTGCCCTATTAACTGCGCAACAACATCGTCGTGGGGGGTGGACGGTGCACAGCTGAGCAACCGCCACGCCCACTTCTGTCACGTTTCACGGAGGTTTTTTTTATTTCAATGAACATAACATGATATTCTCTGACATGGATTTTTACAAAGTGTCCTAGCATACTGTGGGTTCCAAAATGCCTACCACATAAGAAAAGTGGTACAAAGAGGGCTTTGATTATCTCTTAGGAATAAAAGAAGGATTTTTGTGATTTTCCTCAAAAGAACAGAAACCCTTTAAACTTATTTAGATCTTCCACGTGAGGGCACAGTTAGTCCTTCACAGATCTTAGGACCAAGTCTCTTATTAGCGAATGTGCGTGAATCAGATAAGAGGAGCACAGTAGCCAGGAAGGAGAACACACAGCCAGAGCAGAAGACCCCACAGAGCCATTGGCTCTACCTTCAGGGGGTTCGATGATGCCCGTTACCGGCTCCTGAGTCCTCCTGTCCATCCTCTCAGGCCTGGAAGACCTTCCCTGGGGTTGATATTGGGTATTGACGTTGCCATTCTTGGTTTTTACAGAAGTCCTTGCCTAACAGCAATTGCAACACACAGCTGTTTTCCTTTGCACACAACAAGGATAAGTGTGTGTTTTTCTGCCACTGGAGGAAGGTGCACTCTGGGTCTCTTCTCCACACTCTAGGTTCCGGTTCTTGAGGAGACAGGGGAGAAAGCGAGGCGAGCTGAAGGAGGGAGCGTGAGACCTAGCAAAACGCACACCTTCTAAAATAGGCAGAGTGACTAACTCCACAGCTATTTCCCAGGTTGGGGTGGGGAATATCTCCAGAGAAGGAGAAAGATAAGTAACACAAAAGGGAGGTAGCTGATTTCCAATCTAGAGCAGAGCCCTAGGGCAGGAGAAAGACGAAGGTCGGAGAAGCTTTTTATTCTCCTTCTCTCTCCCATCCCACACTCTCCAGCCTAGCTTGGAAACCCAGAGGCCATATCCACCTTTTCTTCAAAGCACGGGTGACAGAACATTATGAGAGAAACAAAGTGGGAGGTGTGTTAAAGATGACAGAGCCTCGGGGAAGACTCCAGGATGAGAATTTATCTGCAACACGCTTATCTCAAGGTGTGCTAAGCAATTCCCTGGCTGCCCTTTCCTGGAGAACCTAGCTCTGGGTGATGCTGTTCCCTGGCCACTCACACCCCTGCAGATGGTGCCGCCCAAGAGGGCTCCTCCTTGCTCAGGACGGCCTGCGGGAGCAGAATTCATGCTCCGGCTCCAACAGTAGATGTCAGCACTAACCTTGCCCATTGAATTTCGGCATCTGCTGTGACATCCGCACAGTTCCCGTGGTTATATGTTCAGTGGTAACATCTTAAGGACAGGAAATATCTAAAAGGTTATTTTTTCAAGAAAATTGATAATTAGATGTTTGCCTTTAAAAAAAAAAAGTCACATCTTCTCACATGCTTATGCATGTGCGATTTTGTTCCAGTAAGTCGCGATTGTCCGTTTCTATCTCAGGATCTGACAGTTTTAATTTGTATCTCAGGATCTGACAGTTTTAGTTATGCTTTTTTAAAACTTTGATTTTATTTTTTCAATCTGTTTTCAGTTCACAGAAAAATCGAGAAGATACAGAGATTCTGCCTTTGCCCCCTGCTCACACACGGCCAGGCTCCCCTCCCGGCAACATGCTGCACGCGACGGGTACATCTGTTTTAATGCATGAACTTACATCAACATATCATTATTACCCAAAGTATATAGAGTTCACTCTTGGTGTTGTACATTTTATGGGTTTTGACAAATATATAATGAAACATATTCCCCATTACAGTATTGTACAGAATAGTTTCACTGCCCTAAAAACTCCCCGTGCTCGCCTTTTCATCCCTCCTTCCCCTAACCCTTTGTAATCACTAACCCTTTTACTGTCTCCATAGTCTTGCCTTTTTCAGATTGTCATATGGTTAGAAATCATATAGTCTTTGCCTTTGCAGATTGGTTTTTTCACTTAGTAATATGCATGTAAGTTTCCTCCATGCTTTTTCATGGCTTGATAGCTCTTTTCTTTTCAGCTCTGAGCAATATTCCATTGTTTGGGGGTATCACAGTTAGTCTATTCACCTATCGAAGGACACCCCGATTGCTTCCAAGTTTGGCCAGTTGTGAATAAAGTTGTTATAAATATTTGTGTGCAGATTTTTGTGTGGACGTATGTTTCCAGCTTATTTGGGTACATGTCATGGAGCATAATTGCTTGGTCATATGGTAAGAATAGGTTCAGTTTTGTAAGAAAAGTGAACTGGCAAAAGTGTAGTTTTCCAAACTGTCTTCCAAAGTGACTGGCCATTTTGGATTCCTACCACCAATGAATGAGAGTCCTCGTTGTTCCTCACCTTCTTAGCATTGCTGTTGAGAGTGTTTTGGATTGGGGCCATTCTCATAGGTATATGACAGCTTCTCATTCTTGTTTGAGTTTGCCATTCCCTAATGGTATAGGATGTTGCACATCTTCTCACATGCTTGTGCATGTGGGATTTTGTTCCAGTAAGTCGTGATTGTCAGTTTCTGCCCGTGCAGCAGTTTGCCCTGTGATCTCACTTCTCTGACAGGTCTAAGGAGCGTTGTTGGCTTTGAGTTTGTTCAGTCTTTTACTTGTTAGGATGGAGTGATGACTTCTAAGTCCTTAATATGCGGGACCAGAAACCAGAAGTCCTCATGATGCTATTAAAGCATCTGCTTTTCCCTTATTTGGGATCTAGATTGTTAAGAATTATTTGCTCTGAAAGGCATTCTCACAAATACCAAGTTCTTCAGTCCCTTTATGTTTTAGAGCTTAGTAAATGGTGATTATGGCTATTAATGTTGGAGGTGATCTTAGAAACCATACAGTCGGGGCGCCTGGGTGGCTCAGTGGGTTAAAGCCTCTGCCTCCGGCTCAAGTCATGATCTCAGGGTCCTGGGATCGAGCCCCGCATCGGGCTCTCTGCTCAGCAGGGAGCCTGTTTCCCCCTCTCTCTCTGCCTGCCTCTCTGCCTATTTGTGATCTATTTCTCTGTCAAATAAATAAATAAAATCTTTAAAAAAAAAAAAAGAAGCCATACAGTCCAATCTTTATTTTTTAGTTTAACAGATAAGTGAGGTCTAGAAAAATTAAGTTGCTTGGTCAAGAGCATTCCATGACTTAACCTCAGAGACATGTCTGATTAAGAACAGTTACTATTTCAGACTCTACCTCTTGATTACCTCATGCTCATTTCCTACCTTCACCCCAAAGCTATCTGTCCTGCCTCCCTCTCAAGGGATGTGTCTCAAGGGATGGTGATCCCATCTCAAGGCAAATACTCTCTAGCCCAAGCCCAATCTGGAAACTCTGTTTCCAGGGCGCCTGCGTGGCTCAGTTGGTTAAGCATCTGACTCTTGATTTCAGCTCAGACCCTGATCTCAGGGTGGAGATTGAGGCCCGTGTTGGGCTCAGCGCTGGGTGTGGAGCCTGCTTAAGATTCTCTCTCTCCTCCTTCCACTTTTAAAAAAAGAAAAAAAAATTCCATTTTCTTCCCAGTTAGGGGAAGCTCAGTTTAGGAATAAATATGCAACTCTCAGGACATTGGGACATAAGGGAAATCTACTTAAGGCTTTCTGGAACAGATTTATTTGTTCCTAGGAGGTAAAAGCGAGAGATTGTTTCTTGGATATTGCCACATCTGAATGTGAGGCCTAGAGTTTCTGCTTTTTTGGGACTGTCACAGGAGCTAGCCGGAAGGCAAACATGTGCCCCACTAAAGAAGGTGGAACAAAGAGATGGGAGGCGGCCAGATCTTTAAGTACATTAAGCTGCAAGATCTCCTGTTATGTTAGATGTTAAACTGCTTTATTAAAGTTTAAATCTGTTTAAGTTGGGGTTTTATGTTACTTGCAGCCAAAGTTAACCTAATAGAAACATTCAATGCAGATTTTCTTATTTCCAAATCTATCTTAAATATATACTTTGCTGTAATTTAATGAAAACCTAATGCTTCAACATAGCGTCTGGTCCACAATAGGAAGACACTCAGGGGAACCTCAGTACTGCCAAATTTCTATGCCTACAAGTTGTGACCATAATTCCCTGTTCTTTCAGGTCTGTATGTTACAACATGTTGAGACATTGCCCCAAGATAGGCCTGCCTATTTTAGATTGTTCAGGAGAATATTTTAAAAATCTGAGTTCAGTGACTTGAATCCAGACATGTTCTCACCATCCCATCATCTTGGGTTCTGCTATTTCACACATTTATGTTACTTACTGGGCCCTCGAGGGATCTATATTTAGGATCCTGATAAATGCTCTTCTTAGAGATTTTTTTTTTTTTTTAATTCTCTAATTCCAATGCTCTTCACTCCAACGAGTTCCATAAAGGATGAGTAGATTAGAGAGTCGATGTGTCTAGACACCAAGGTCTGAGGAGACCAGTGGATCTCAACCCTGGCTGCACAAAGAATTAGTAGGAGAGAATGTCAAACCCTGAGGCCCAGGCCACAACCTTGAATGAGGTAAGAGGATCTCTGGGAGTGAAATCCAGGCATTAAAGTCTTTTTTTTTTTTTTTTTTAATTTTAAATTTTTTTTTAGTTTGAAATAAAATAAAATGTACCAAAAAGTTACAGAAATAGCATAAAGAATTCCTGTTTACCATTAATCCAGATGCTCCACAGTACTTTTATTTTTCCTTTCCTCTGCCTCTCTCTCCTCTTTCTGAATCTCTCTCTCCAAATTTATATACTTCCTCTACGTATGCTTTTTCCTGAAACATTTGAAAGTTGAAGACATGATGTCCTCCTTTAAAATATTTTAGCTTGTTTCTTAAACAAGGACACTCTCTTATATAATCACAGTACAATGGTCAAAATCAAGAAATCCATTATGATAATAATTATATTATTGAATCTATAAGTCTCATTCAGACTTCTCCAAATGCCCCATTCATGCTGTTTTTCCAGTCCAGTTTCTGAGCTAGGATCCAGTTCAAGGTCACCATTGTATTTAATTTCCACTTCTCTTTGGTCCCCTTTAAAACGGGCTTATTCCTCATAGTTTTCATGACTTGAAAAATTTTTAACCAACACCTTAATTATTTTGTAAAATGTCACTCAATTTGGGTTTTCCGGGTGTTTCCTTATGACTCCAATCAGGTTCTGCATTCCTGGCAGGAACACCTCGGGGGATGCTATGCCCTCAGTACATTATTACCAGGAGGCAAGGGACAGCCATCTGTATTTTTCAAATTCCCCCATGTGATTCCAACATGTGCCCGAAGTTGAGAACTACTCATTTTGGCTAAATATATTTAGAGAGAAACTCTTACTTAACAAGCTGAAAATCCTTTTCACAAGTGGGACCAGGAAGCAACCAGGACAGAATCTTTTAACTCTGCATGGGGCACATCAAACAAATAAGTCAAGTGGTGATGTTGATATATCAGGAAGGTTGGTGACAAGGCTGCAGGAAAGATGAGGGATGAAGAAGCAGTGAGATGTCTTCACATTCTATCCAATTTCAGGGTGTTTCTTAAACTTATACTTGCTTAAATGAGCTCGAGTACAGCTGGGTCTTTCCCTCTGTCATCTAATCCTTCCCCACCGATAAAGCCCTTTCTGCGCCCCCACAGGACTGTGTTCATTTCAGGTTGTACTTATCCTACCTTCCCTTGTATTCAAGGTATTTACTGCTTCCTCCACTAGATTGCAAGTTTCCTATGTGCAAAACTTTCCTCCTACTACAATTTTATCCCTCTGCTCCATATAGATGATCGTATATGATTAGATAGCCAAATGAGTGCTTGCTAAGACAGATTATAGGAAATTGCTAACTCTCATTTTCTTTTCTTTTCAACTTTTAACAAGAAATTTGCTTAAATAACAAGATACTTGACTTGAGGGGAAAACTATCCAGGATTCATTTCTTTTATCCCAATTTATCCCAATTTAAGTACAGATTGCCCTACATGTAATAGCTACATACAAAAAAGTTCTAAAATTATCCTTGATTTGGGGCACCTGGGTGGCTCAGTCAGTTAAGTGTCCAACTCTTGATTTTGGCTCAGGTCATGATGTCGGGGTCATGAGATTGAGCTCCATGTCAGGCTCCACACTCGGTGGGGAATCTGCTAAAGATTCTCTGTCTCCCTCTCCACTGCCCCTCTACCCCTCAAGCTCTCTCTCTCTCTCCCCTTCCCTAAAACAAATAAATACATCTTTTTAAAAAATTGTCTTTGATTTTAAAATGGTAAATGAAAATTATTAAAATTTTTCAATGGAATAAGGCATGCAAGGATTTTTTATGTTTTGGGATCTGTTGTGGTGGTGGTGGTGGTTGTTAAACTCGGAGGATAAAATGCCTTCCTGGCATAGAAAGGTGAGAGCTGAATGAGCATGCCACATACAGATAAAGGAGGTGATGTCACAGAACCAGCACTTTCCCCACCCTATCTCTATTTGATATCAATCAAAACATTGGCCATTTTTAAAAAAGCAATAAACTTGTGCTTATTTTATGCCCAGTAAAAGAATGGGGTGGGAGAAAATGAGACAAGAGAGAAAACCGTCCAGCAGTCATCGGGATGTAGTAGAACCAAACTGCAGTTTCTCATTGAGAACGTCTTCTTGGTCTATAAACACAGAGTCCTAGATTAAAGAAACGGCTTCCCTTTTTAGGAGATTCCTCCTATCTGCTGCTGGAACAAATCAATTATACCTTCATCCTCCACGTCCACCTGTGCAAGTGTCTCTGTTTCACTGATTGGCTATGGTCAGTTCGCATCTGATCTGTCTCACTGACAAACTCTGCCATTCACAGAGTCAATGTGTCATTCACATTCATAGGCTTTCATTGGTTTATTCAGTTTACTAAGTTGTGTTTTTCTCTTAACCCTAAACTGTACCACAGAACCATTCTGCCCCGCATCACCTTCAAGTTAATACAAAGACAGTTGAGAAGCCTAACAGGAGGCATTCATAGAGCTTCTTTCCCCTTGCTTGGGTTTATAGCAAGAATCCAGGATTATAAACTGTGATCAGATATCTGTAACTGGAGGGGGAATGGGAGGGTGAATGAGATCTTTCCCTTCCAGGGGTTGTTTCTTGTCTATACCTCACCACTGAAATGACAATTATCTTTGTCCCCATGGTCCACACAAGTTCAGTGGCTCTCTGTGGCTTCCATATCATAGGATTTGATGGTAAAGCAAATTACATCTCTGTATTGTCCTGGAGCCCAGAAGATATGAATTTGGTTCACATCACAAATATTTTGGTGACAAGCAAAGCTTTAAAAAAAAAAAAAATAGGCAACAACAACAACAAAAAACTCAAAAACCAAAAGACCATTTTGCATACCTTTAGCCAGGTCATGTGCTCTCTAGTTAGCCACAGTTGCCACCACACCTTACTGCTTATGCACATGCTTTACAACCGACATTACCTTGATGATCCTGAAGACATTTGACTTCCAGGCCTTGCTCTTAAGCTTCACCCCCATCAGCTGTCTTGCTAATTCTCTGGGAGGCATCTTGAGGAGTCAGAGCTTGGTCTCCTCTTCTCTTGGAAAGTACAGACCCTTCTTGTCTCCTTCTAGAGTTTGGGAAACCTTCTTATTTTCAAAGAAGCTTCCTTCTTCTAGCCACTCAGTTTCTTCATACATTCTATCCTCATTCTTCTACCTCACTTCACAGACCACCATCATTTACCACCTCTCCATTTCTGCACACTGTTTTCCCCTTCTGTCTTCCATTCTGTCACACTCACTTCCCAAGGCAGTGGGATTTAAAGCTGCTTTTCTCTTTGAATGTGAGGAAAAGAAAACAGTCATAAAGACCAGGAGAAAAAACCAATATTCTAAAATATGATTCCACTACCCATGTATAGTTATTCTAGGTTTCCATACTGTAGGGTAACAATAAAGTAATTATTTTTGTCTTCTAGTTGAACTTGTCCACCAAATTATATCTAATAAGTTAAATGGATGAGCAGTTTAAAAGATAGAATACCTTGAAAATCCACTTAAAATTCAGTCAGCTTTTCCTATTTGTAACATCCATTTCTTTCTTTCTTTTTTTTTTTTTTAAAGATTTTATTTGTTTATTTGACAGAGAGAGAGATCACAGGTAGACAGAGAGGCAGGCAGAGAAAGAGGGAAACAGGCTCCCCGCTGAGCAGAGAGACCGATGCGGGGCTCGATCCCAGGACCCTGGGATCATGACCTGAGCTGAAGGCAGAGGCCTTAACCCACTGAGCCACCCAGGCGCCCCAGTACACATCCATTTCTTTTCAACCTTCAGTAGATAAGACTCAAATTCTGCAGACCATAAATTTAAAAGAGTGACCTTGGTTTAAGATAGCTAAACTGAAACTCTCATAAGTCTCTCTATATTCCCATCACCCCACGTTCCCCCAAATGGCTAACCAATATTTTATTTCTTAAATCATAGACTCCTTTTCCAAGGAAATGCATCGTATCATTTCAACCCTCAAAACCACATTCCTACCTCTGTATATCATATTAGTTTGCATGCTTGAGGGGGAGTTACTTACCCTCAATCATTTAAACAACTCATAAATTGCACCTTCAACATTATTCCCAATGAACACTTTCTTCTGATTCATTAGAAGATTAGTAACTGTTCCCACCCTGACCTCAGTCCATCTTGAGGGTGATGCTCCCCTAGTGTGAAACACCCTTTAATGATGTTCTGTTTTACTGTTAAGATTTCTTTGCATTCTCTGTGACTTCATCCACTGCAACACTGTGTTTCAGAAAGTGGAGGAGGACATGGACATATGTTTAGTTTGCTGTAGTCCCAGGAACTGGGATGGGCAGATACAGCCCTAGCAAAACTTTCACATCTAGGCTACTCACAGTCTTCAGCACTAAGATAGCCTGGTTTTAAACAATGATTGGGTTTTTGACAATGAATAAATCTTCACAATAGTTGGGATAGGTTCATGGTTCCAGAAAGGGTAACAGAACACCACATGAAGACTTACATATGCAGGTAAGATCAATTCAAAGAAAGTTGACAAGTTTTACCATAACACACACCTTCATACAAGGCTCAGCCCCTCACTTCTTCTTTGCTTTAATTAATATTTCTGCCTTCTTGGTCTCCATTGCCAGGTTTAAAGTTTTTGCACTTTGGTCTGCTTAGCTAAAGGTTGTTTCTCTAGCTTGTCTCATGAGCAGGTGTGGCTGATTTGCTTCTAGCTGTTACTAAGTTCTTGAGAGTCTATTCTGACAAGATTCCTTTGCCATCACTCATTTTATAGCTAATTGGGAGCCTGTCATTTATGACCAATTATAACAGTTAATTAAGCCTCAGTAAATTTATTTTTAAAAATCTTTTTCATAAGGTGAAAAAGAACTCTATTTAGTAAAAGACATAATTTTTTTCTTTTTTTTTGAGGTTGCAATTTTATTTATTTTTAGTTATTTAAATTCCATTCATTAACATGCACTATAATATTAGTTTTGGGTGTAGAATATAGTGATTCAACACTTCCATACAGATGGCCAACAGACACATGAAAAGATGTTCAACATCACTGATCTTCAGAGAAATGCAAATCAATACTACAATAAGCTATCATTTCACACTTGTCAGAACGTCTAAAATCAACAACACAAGAAAAAACAGATGTTGGGATGGATGTGGAGAAAGAGGAACCCTCTTGCACTGTTGGTGGGAATGGAAACTGGTTCAGCTACTCTGGAAAACAGTATGGAGGCTTCTCAAAAAGTTAAAAATAGAGCTACTTTAGATCAATCTAATTAGATCAATCTAATTTGTCCAGATCTGTCCAAAGACTTTAGTCATGGTGAATATAAAGATTCTTTCCTAAATGCAGAACAAGCAATTCTTACCCAAAGAATACAAAAATACTAATTCAAAGGAATACATGCCCCCCAATGTTTATGGCAGCATTATTGACAATAGTCAAACTATGAAAAAAGCCCAAGTGATCATTCACCAATGAATGGGTAAAGATGTGGTATATATTTACAATGGAATATTATTCAGCCATAAAAGGAAGGAAATCTTGCCATTTGCAACAGTGTAGATGGAGCTACAGAGTACTATGCTAAGTGAAATAAATCAGCCAGAGAAAGACAAATCATAGGAGTGATTTCACTCCAGTGTGGAATTTAAGAAACAAAACAAACAAGCAAAGGGAAAAAGAGAGAGAACAATCTGACGGTTACCAGATGGGAGGTGGTTGGGGGGATGGGTTAAATAGGTGATAAGGATTATGGAAGTCTTTCCTTTTTTTTTTTTTTTTTTAAGATTTTATTTATTTATTTGACAGAGAGAGAGAGAGATCACAAGTAGGCAGAGAGGCAGGCAGAGAGAGGGGGAAGCAGGCTCCCTGCTGAGCAGAGAGCCTGATGCAGGGCTTCATCTCAGGACCCCAAGATCATGACCTGAGCCGAAGGCAGAGGCTTTAACCCACTGAGCCACTCAGGCGCCCCAGAAGTCTTTCCTTGTTATTATCAATAGTTTTATTTTAGAAGTTGCTGTGGAATAGCAAAATTGCCTGCTTTCTTATTTTCTGAAATTGCAAAGAGCTTTACTTTAAGTGATTTCATCTAGATCCTTCTCAGATTAGTTATTCATTTACATTTCACAAATGTTCATTGAAACCTATCACGGAACCCTCCCAAATATCTAAGATGCAGGTCCTAACACAATAGTTGCTAACTTTGTAGGGCAGAAGATCGTATATGCAATTATAATAAAAGATAGGATCTATTGAAGAGTAGGAAAACAAAGAAACATGCTGCAGAGGTTGGACACTGTAGAAAAGGTCCA
>JAQQSY010003858.1:0-12685 GCA_028646535.1 Procyon lotor
TAATAGACCAGGAAGGAACAGAGACAATGTACAGTTAACAGTCACCTAACAGGCAATAAAATGGCACTAAATTCATGTCTGTCAATAGTCACCCTGAATGCAAATGGGCTAAATGCCCCAATCAAAAGACACAGAGTATCAGAATGGATAAAAAAACAAGACCCATCGATATGCTGTCTACAAGAAACTCATCTTAGACCCAAAGACACCTCCAGATTTAAAGTGTGGGGGTGGAAAACAATTTACCATGCTAACGGACATCAAAAGAAAGCTGGAGCGGCAATCCTTATATCAGATAAATTAGATTTTAACCCAAAGACTAGAATAAGAGATGAGGAAGGACACTATATCATACTTAAAGGGACTGTCCAACAAGAAGATCTAACAATTGTAAATATTGTTATTTATATATATTTATATAATAATATATTATTATTATAATATATAATATATTATATATAATATATACTATATATTATATATAATAATAATAAAATAATAATAAAAAATAAATATATATTCATATTATACAAAATATTATACAAAATATTATACAAAAAAATTATATTATACAAAAAAAAAATGCCCCTAACATGGGAGCAGCCAATTATATAAACTAATAACAAAGTCAAAGAAACACATCAACAACAATACAATAATAGTAGGGGACTTTAATACCCCCCTCACCGAAATGGACAGATCATCTAAGCAAAAGATCAACAAGGAAATAAAGCTTCTAAATGACACACTGGACCAGATGGACATCACAGATATATTCAGAACATTCCACCCCAATAAGGCAGGAAAGAATATCCAGTGGAAAAAAGACAGTCTCTTCAACAAATGGGTGTTGGGAATCCAAAATCTATAAAGAACTTCTCAAACTCAACACCCAAAGAACAAATAATCCAATCAAGAAATGGGCAGAAGATATGAACAGACATTTCTGCAAAGAGGACATCCAAAAGGCCAACAGACACATGATATGTATACAATGGAATACTATGCAACCATCAAGAGAAACGAAATCTGGCCATTTGCAACGATGTGGATGGAACTGGAGGGTATTATGCTAAGTGAAATAAGTCAGTCAGAGAAAGACAGTTATCACATGATCTCTCTGATATGAAGAATTTGAGAGGCAAGGAGGGAGTTTGGGAGGGGTGGGGAGAGAAATGAAACAGGAAGGGATGGAGAGGGAGACAAACCATAAGAGACTCCTAGACTCACGAAACGAACTGAGGGTGGCTGGGAGGCAGGGGGATAGGGATGGGGTGGCTGGGTTGTGGATATTGGGGAGGGTATGTGCTGTTAAGTGCTGTGAAATGTGTAAGCCTGACGATTCACAGACATGTACCCTGGGGCAAATAATACATTATATGTTAATAAAAATTAATTTAAAAAAAAATCTCAGTTCTAGATTCCAATAATAAGCTGCATATGTTGAGAAAGTTATTTAATCTTTCTACACCTAAGTTTCTTCCTCTGTGTAAATGGAAACAGTAATAGTGCCTTCCCTCATGAGGTCACTGCAAGGATTAAATGGCATAATGTATACAAAACACATATCAATATCTACTTTAGCACAGAGTTCAGTCCTTGATACACAGAATTATCATTAACATAATCATCATTATGTGTTTCTATAATACATAATGCTTAGACATTCTAAAAGTCTCTAGGGAAACCCTAAGACAACAAAAGAGATTTAAAAAATAAAAAAAGGGTACACAGAAGAAATTCTAGCCTCTGACACCTATTGCTACAGCAAATAGTAAACACAGCTTAGTCCTATCTAGATAAACATAAAACTACTAAAGGTCTGTTTACCTCAGTTCCATTTACTCAGTACATCATGTCTAGCTTTAAACAAAACATTACAAAGCATACTAATACACAAAAAATACAGTTTGAAGAGACAAAGCGAGAAGTAGAACGAGGTTCAGATATGGCAGAGATGTTAGAATTAACAGAATAGGAATTTAAAACAGCTACAAGATAGTTGTAGTTGTTGTAGTTGTAGTTGTAATTACCCATGTGTTCTTCCATGTAGTGGACAATATGGAAGAACACATGGGTAATAAAGCAGGGAGATGGAAACTTTAAGAATCAAAAGGAAATGATAGAAATCAAAAATACTGTAACAGAAGTGAAGAATGCTTTTGATAGGCTTATCAACAGATGGAACAGCAGAGAAAAGACTCATGAACCTGAAGGAATTTCAAAAGAAACTTCCAAAGCTGAAATGGAAATTTAAAAAAAAAAAATGGAATGAAGGAAAAAAAAAAAAAGACTGAGCCTGGGTGGCTCCAACGGTTAAGCATCTGCCTTCAGCTCAGGGCATGATCCCAGCGTCTGGGGACTGAGTCCCCCATCAGGCTCCCTGCTCAGCAGAGAGCCTGCTTCTCCCTCTCCCTCTGCCTGCTGCTCTGCCTACTTGCACTCTGTATCTCTCTGTCAAACAAATAAATAAAATCTTTAAAAAAAAAAAAAGGAATGAAAAAGAACAGAATATCCAAGAACAACAGGACAATTACAAAAGGTATAACATACACATAATAGGAATACCAAAAGAAAAAGAAAACGAAAGGACAGAAGTCACTTAACCAACTGAGCATTCGGGTGACCCAATAAATTTTTTTAATAAAAGTAACATTCAGGGTGCCTGTATGGTCAGTCAGTCAAGTGTCTGACTCTTGATTTCAGCTCAGGTCTTGATCTCAGAGTTGTGAGTTCAAAACCCCCATTGAGCTCCACAATGGGAGTAGAGCCTACTTAAAAAAAAAGTCAAATTCATGATAGGAGACAAAAAACAAAATCATAAAATGTCCAGTTAAAACCAGACAAGGAAAAAATGGAAGACTAAAGGTAGAAAAAGAACGGAAAACAAAAAAGAAACAAAGAATAAAGGCAAAGATTAGAAAACAGTAACAAATATGATAGATATGCAATCACATCAGTAACATCAATGGTCTAAATAAACTAATTAAATGGGAAAAAAAAACCTAAGTTGGGTCTACAAACTACATATTGTCTATGATAAACCAATTTTTTTTTTCCTCCTCCCATATCAATCTACAAAAACATTTCCATACTAGTTACCCTCCAACCCCATAGGGACCTGTTCTTATTTGACTAGAAGCTGATGGACCCAGCAGGATCCCAGCTGCCCTGGCCTGTGATGGCTATCAAGATCCTGTGAGAACTGACTCCATTAGCCCTCGAGATTTGGGGTCATGGGTTTGAGCTCCACTGTTTTGGAGTGGAATGGACTCATTTACCCCATGGGGACCCTACAATTCTCTGCTTGTGACAACAGCACTGAGTATAGCCCACCCTGAAATGGAAGATAGACCCAGAGAACAAGGATTGGGTCTAGAATGCTGGAGGCTATTCTCCTCCCTTGCTTTGGACCTCCCATCTGGGGCCTTTAGGATTTTCATCTGGGCCTGAGTGTGGTGGGGAAGCCCTAGGCAGGCCAGCCATTTCCCTAAAACTATGGGGTGCCCAGCCCTGCTCTATTGCTGCCCAGAGGGAAAGATCCTGTGAGAGAGACCTTTTGAGACCCTGTGCTGCTGGCCTCATCAGGTTTTCTGTGAGATACCAGTATCCGAGGTATCTCCCATCATGGAACTTCCCTGCTCTGCCCTGCTTATGATAAACCAACGTCTAATATAAAGACACAGATAGATTAAAGACACGTATAGATTTAAGTGAAGAGAAAAGATATACCATGCTAACACTAATCCAAAAAGGCTGGAGTAGCTATAATAATTTCAGACAAAGCACACTTTATAGCAAGGAACATTATTAGAAATAAAGAGAGCATTACATAATGACAAAGGAGTCAATTCTCCAATAAGCCATAACATTCCCTAACATGTATAGTCTAACAACAGAGCATCAAAATACATGAGGCAAAAACTGATAGAACTGCAAGAAGAAATGGATGAATTCAATATGAATTCCATAGCCCTCCATCAGGAATTGACAGATTCAGCTGGCAACAAAAAATCACCAAGGACATAGTTCAGCTGAAAAACACCATCAGTCAACTGATCTATAGAACACTTCACCTGGTAAGAGCAGCGTACACATTCTTTTCAAGTTCACCTGTAACGTTCACCAAGACAGACCACATTCTGGGCCATAAATTACATCTTAACAAATTTAAAAGAATTGAAATCATAAAAAGTATCCTCATACACACAATGGAATTAAACTAGAAATAAATACCAGAAAGATGATGATGGTTGGAGATAAACAACACACTTCTAAATGACACATGAGTCAAAGAAGCCTCAAGAGAATTTTAAAATATGTGAATAAATAAAAAAGAAAATACAACTTATACCAAAAGTTGTGGGATCCAACAAAAGCAGTGCTTAGAAGCAAATTGATACTGACTGCATATATTAGAAAAGAAGAAATCAATAATCTAGGCTTCCAATTTTGGAGATTAGAAAAGGGCAAATTAAATATAAAGTAAGTGGAAGGAAAGAATTACCAATCAAAACCAAAAGTGGGTTCTTTGAAGAGATCAATACAATTGATAAATTTCTAGCCAGGTTAACAAAAAAGAAAGAAAAATATAAATTATTAATATCAGAAATCAAAGTGGGGTCAACACTGATTCTAGGCACATTAAAAAGGTGATAAGAAAGTATTATGTACAACTCTATGCCACAAATTTGATAACTTAGATAAACTGGACCAATTCCTTGAAAAACACAATCTACAAAATCCCTTACAATGAGAAATAACCTGAACAATATTGTAACTGTTAAAGAAACTGAATTAACAATTAACAGCCTTCTAAAAAAGGAAGAACAGGCGAATTCTCCCAAACATTTAGGGAAGAAATTATACTAGATTAATTCCCTAGACAATCTCTCCCCAAAAATTGAAGCAGAGAAAATACTAATTCATCTGAAAGCCTGCATTACCCTAATACCCAAACCAAACAAAGATATTATAAGAAAGGAAAACTACAGACTAGAATTTCTCATGAACATAGATGCAAAAATCCTCAAGAAAATAAAAGCAAATCAAATCCAAAAATGTGTTTAAAAAATACTATACACTACAACCAAGTGGAATTTATTCTAGGCATGCAAGGCTGGTTCAACATTTGAAAATCAATTAACGTAATTCACTGTAGCAACAGACTAAAAAAGAAAAATCATATAATCATATTATTATATGCAGAAAAAGCATCTAACAAAATCCAATGTTCATGCATTATAAAAACTCTCAGCCAACTACGAATAGAGGGGAACTTCCCCTACTTGGTAAGAAACCTATCTACAAAAACCTATAGCTAACACCATACTTACTGGTGAGAAACTATATACTTTCCCACTAAAAGCAAGAATGAGGCAAGGATGTCCATTCTCACCACTCCTATTCAAATCATGCTAGAAGTTCTAACTAATGCAGGAAGATAAGAAAAGGAAATTTAAAAAGTATACAGGTTGGGAAAGAAGAAATAAAACTGTCTTTGTTTACACATGACATGACTGTCTATGTAGAAAATCCCAAATAATCAATGAAAAAATTCTGAAACAAATAAGGAATCATACCAAGGTTACAAGATATAAGGTTAAAACAGAGAAGTCAACCATTTTATTATATACTAGCAATAAATAACTAGAATATGAAATATAATACCATTTATACCAGCAGCACTAAAAAAATAACCTAGGTATAAATCTAATAAAATACATATACACAAGATCTATAAGGAATACTACAAAATTCTTATAAAAAGAAATCAAAAGGGGTGCCTGGGTTCTCAGTCAAATGTCCGACTCTTGATTTCGACTCAGGTCATGATCTCAGAGTTGTGAGATCACTGGGTGTGGAGGCTGCTTAAGATTCTCTCCTTCTCCCTCTGCTCCTCCCACCCCCTTCCCCAAAATCAAAGCAGGGCTAAATAAATGGAGAGATTCTCTGTGCATGGGTAAGAAGACTCAATAATGCCAAGATCTCAGTCATTCCTAACTTAATCTAAGTTCAATGCAATCCCAATCAAAACCCAAGCAAGTTATTTTGTGGATATCAAAAAACAGATTCTAAAGTTATATGGAGAGGCAAAAAACTCCAAATAGCCAACACAAGAAAAAATGGATATATAGAGACAAAATGGATATATAGAGAGACAACAACAAAGTCAGAAGACAACCACCACCTATCTTTAGGACTTATTATAAAGCCACCTGGCAAGTAAGCATATAAAAAGATGCTCAAAATCATATGTCACTAGAAAACTGTAAATAAAAACCACAAGATACCACTACATGCCTATTATAATGGTAAAGATTCAAAGCACTGACAACATCAAATCCAGGTGAGGATATAGAGCAAAAGGAACTCTCATTCATTGTGGTGGGAATCCAAAATGATACAGACATTTTGGAAAACAGTTCAGCAGTCTCATATAAAACTAATCATACCCTTACCATGATACAGAAATCGTGCTCCTTGGTATTCACCCAAATGAGTTAAAAACTTAGGTTCCATACAAAAACCTGTACATAGAGGTTTATAGCAATTTTATTGATAATTATCAAAACTCAGAAGCAAGTAAGATGTCCCTCAATAGAAGAGTGAGTGGATAAACAAACTCTGGTACAACCATACAGTGGAATATTACTTAATACTAAAAAGACATTGGGGCGCAGGGGTGGCTCAGTCGTTAAGTGTCTGCCTTCAGCCCAGGTCAGATCCCAGGGGCCTGGGATCGAGCCCCGCATCGGGCTCTCTGCTCTGCAGGAAGCCTGCTTCTCCCGCTACCATTCCCTCTGCTTGTGTTCCCTCTCTTGCTGTGTTTCTCTTTGTCAAATAAATAAAATCTTAAAAAAAAAAAAAATACTAAAAAGACATTAGCTATCAAGGCACAAAAAGATATAGAGAAACTTTCAATGCATATAGCTAAGTGAAAGAAGCTATATGTCTGATTACACCTATATGACATTCTGGCAAAGGCTAAGATTAGTGGTTGCCAGGGATTCACGAAAAGAGATAGAGGAATGAATAGGTGGAGTATAGGGGATTTTTAAGGCAGTCCAACTATTCTGTATGATATTGTAATGATGGAATCATGTCATTTTACACTTGTCAAAACCCACTTAGGTGCATAACACAAAGAGTAAAAACAAGGTAAACTATGAACTTTTGATAATATTAATAATGTACCAACACTGGATTAATAAAATTAATATTAATAATGTACCAACAGTGGATGATCTCTATGAAATGGTATGGAATGATTTCCAGGATATACTGTTAAGTGAAAAGCAGAGTGAAAGAGTACCAACAGTATTTTCTTACCTCTTACCTTTTTTTATTTAAGAAAGAAGAAATAAAGGGTAAAGTACATGAATCTGATCATTTATGCAAAAAGAAACAGGAAAAATATACCCAAACTCAACAAATGGTGTTAGAACTGGACATTTATATGCAAAGAATGAAGTTGGACCCCTTATTGCCACCAAAAACAAAAATTAACTTGAAGTAGATTCTTAAGTACAATTTAAAGAACAAATAACAATATAAAAAAATAATTTATTCAGACTCCATGAAATTTAAAACCATTTGTGCACCAAAAGACATCATCAAGAAAGCAAAGACATTTACCAACTCATGGAATGAAAGAAAATGTTCACAAATCACATACCTGATAAGAGTCTTATATGTAAGATACATAAAGAATGTATGTATACATAAATAATGCAATGCTAACAAGATAAATATCCCAATTAAAAATGGGCAAAAGAGGGTCACCTGGGTGGCTCAGTCAGTTAAGCGTCCAACTCTTGATTTCACCTCAGATCATAATCTTGGGGTCATGGAATTGAGCCCCATGTCGGGCTCCACAATGGGCATAGGGCCTCCATGAGATTCTCTCTCTCCCTCTCCCTCTCCCCACCCACTCACTCTCACCATCTCTCTCTCAAAAGGGAAAAATAAGGGCCAAAAAAAAAAAAAATATATATATATATATATAAATGGCCAATAAACACATAAAAAGATTGTGCTAAACATCCTCCAGCAATTAGAGAAATGTAAATGAATACCACAATGATATAGCACTGTACACCTACTAGGACAGCTAAAATAAAACAGACAAAAGATGTGTTGGTGAAGATAAAAAAAAATTGGAGTCCTCATACATTGCTAGTGGGAATATAAAATGATGTAGCCATGTTGGGAAATAGTTTAGCAACTCCTCAAGAAGTTAAACAAAATTACCACATGACCAGTACCACACTTCTAGGTATATACCCAAGACACAAATGTTCATATCAACATTACTAATAATAGCCAAAAAATATAAACAACCCAAGTAACCATTTAAGATAAATAAAATGCAATACTCATACAACAGAATATTTTCAACAATAATAAGGAATGAAGTATTGACACATGATATACATAGATGAACCTTGAAGTCATTTTAAGTGAAAGAAACCAGTCACTAGTGACCATATAGTAAGATTCCATTTACATGAAATGTCTGCAGTAGGCAAATAGAGAAAGGCAGAAAGTAGATTAGTGATTCCCAGAGCAGGGACAGAGTAGGAGTACAGGGCAGGTGGAAAAGGAAGAAGAGGGGAGGGGAGTTCCAGAAGAACAGGGAGTGACTGACTGCTAACAAGTACGGCTTTCTTTTGAGGATGATGAAAATGTTCAAAACTGAGATGTCACATGATGGTGGTTGCACACCTCTAGGAATACACTAAAAACCACTTTTCAATACTTAGGGTAAACTGTATAGTACATGAATTACATCACAATAAATGGGGGGGAGGAGGGCGAGGAGGACCACCCAGAATAATGAAACTAGTTATACTCAGGTGTTGGGTGGAACAAAATGAAAAGGATACAGAGATGGGAACAGGATAGATGAGATGGGGGAAATACAACCTTTTTTTTAAGAACAAGAGCAAGGTGGGAGAGGGAGAAAGAATCTCAAGCAGGCTCCATGTCCGGGCACAGAGCCCTACCTATACAGGGCTTCATTTTACAACCTGAGCTGAAATTGAGAGTCAGACGCTTAACCAACTGAGCCACCCAGGTGCCCCAGGGAAATATACTTTTTAAAAACTAGTTCTTCTTGGGGAATCATACTATAATTTCATTAACTTATAAGTTAATTAATTCAACAAGAATGGAGGGCTATGTTCTAAAGCAAAATACAATATTTTTGAATTAAAAATATAACCACACTGAATGCTAAAACTAGTGGAAAAAATCTTGATAAGGAATAGGATATTTACATACATATACATACATTTATATGATGCAGTGAGTATAGAATCATTTTGGTATTCCTACCAGAAATTCATAATCTGAACCTATTCGTGAGTAAACTACAGAAAAACTGCAATTGAGGAACATTCTCCAAAACTATCAACGTCATGAAAAACAAAGAAAGACCAAAGAACACTATCAGGTTAAAGGAGAGTGAAGAGATATAACAGTTAAATGAAACATATGACCCTGGACCAGATACTGATTTAGAAAAAAAAAAAAATTATCTTTTTGCTAGAAATGGAATTATTAGCATAACTAGAGAAAAATGAATTAGGTCTACAGATTAAGGAACAGTACTGTATCAATATTAATTACCTGATTTGATAAACTGAACTACGGTTACGTAGGAAAATACCCTTCTTTTCAAAAAATACTTAAGTCTTTACGGGTAAAGGGGCATTGTGGGTAATGTTAAGGAAAAAGTGACATATAGAGAGAGCAAAAGAGAATGATAAAGCATATACGATAAAAAGTTGCCACTTGGGGAATCTTGGTGAAAAGTATATGGCAATTCTTTGTACTACTTTTGCAACTTTTCTATAAGTCTGAAATTATTTCAAAATAACCATTCTTTTAAAAATAGAATTAACAATGCAACAATATACCTCCTATTAGAACCTTAGTGCCAAAGATGGTACCTATGTCAAAAGGTTATTTACAAATAACCTAAGTGAATAAATAAATGAGAAAGGTCAAATCTTCGTAATGGAATTCCAAATAATGTTAGAGGAATAAAAGAAACAGAAGATCATCATTAGAGTACAGTAATAATTGCTGTAGCCAAAACCTACTAAAGAATTTAAAATTAGTGGCAGAAACTTTAAAGAGAAACAGGATATTTACACAACCTAAAGTTATCTCCCCTCCAAAGTTTATTAATTCTGTAGTAACTTTAACATATGTCCTCAAATCCTTTGATACTCCTCCTTCTAGGATATGGAACTGAATTCCCCTCTTCATGAGTGTATGTTGGACTTAGTGACTAGCTGCTAACAAGTTGAATATAGAAAAGAAAAAACAGGGGCGCCTGAGTGGTTCAGTTGGTTGGGCAACTGAGTTCAGCTCAGGTCATGATCCCAGGATTCTGGGATCAAGCCCCACATGGGATTCTCTGCTCCTCAGAAAGCCTGCTTCTCCCTCTCCCTCTACCTGCCACTCTCCCTGCTTGTGCGCACGCTCTCTCTCTGAAATAAATAAATAAAATAAAATAAAAACAAAGAAAAGCAAAAACAGTAACTTATACTGAGAAATCTGTCAAACTCTACCTTAACCAAGTGATCAAAATGAACACCACCAATAATAATTCATCCTGCTATCATGTGCCCTCTGATAAGATGTGATGAGGGCATTTCACGTCTGTGGTATCCTCCCCAAGTCCATAACCCAGTATAATCATTAGAAAAACATCAAACCCAATTTGAGGGACATTCTACAAAATAGTAGTCAGCACTCTTCAAAACTATTAAGGTCACGAAAATCAAGGAAAGGGTGATAAACTGTCATAGATGAGAGAGGCGAAGACATGACAATGAAATGTCATATGGTATCCTGGATTGTATCCTCAAACAGAACAAGATTATTAGTGGAAAAACTGGTGAAATCCAAATAAGTCTGTAGTTTGGCCTAAAATAGTGTATTAACATTAATCTTTTAGTTTTGATAAATGGCCATGGTAAATTTATTTACCCTAATTTTATCCAAAGGAAGCTGGGTAAAGAGTATACAGGAATTCTCTGTATTATCTTTGCAACTCTTCTATAAACCTAAAATAATTTCAATAAAAACTTTTTTAAAAATAAATGAACTAACCAATTTTTAAAAGGCCATTCTGTAAATAAGAGTACTCTTCAAATTATAACTGAACCATTAAACTCAATTTCTAAACTGACTTATTGCATGAATAAACTCAGTTTCAATTAAGTTACTTTGAGACAGGGTATTACTACATACTCATTGCATTTAATGATTTTTGGAGGGGGAGAGAAAAGAATGAAAGATAACAAGGGAACTATTGTGTGCGATAAGATTTTGGATGCTTAAGGGGAATAATTGGAAAAAGACTAGTAAAATAAAATAACTAGTAAATTAAAATAAAATTTTAATAAGATTAAAATTACCATATTAACAATATCCTAAACAAACAGAAAATCTGGAAGGTTCCCTTCAGGAGGATAACCACGGCAATAACAGAAACAAAGGACCAGAAGGGGCTAGGAAAGTGTTAAGGGCTATCGTAAAAGCCTATAACACAGGTTCCCAAGCTTTCTGGGCTTACAAGGCCTTTACTGTGTCAATAATTTTTCCACAGGCCAAAGGTCCAAACAACTTAAGAAGAATGTATATCCTAACAACTTGGCATCTATGTTGGGCACTGCACAACTTCTCAAACCTCAGAGGACACTGCCTTCCTCTTTCCCTGTTCCATATATATTTTCAAATGGTATTTGCTTTTCATAAGCTATTATGAAAACTGCCAAAACTCAGCCTTGTAAAAATATGGTATCACTGAAAGGAATATAGCAACCTAATTTTGAAAATGAACTACCTCAAGCTAGTAGTTTGTGTGGTTTCCAAAAGATGTTGCTGTATTTCTCTCAAAAAAAATTTTTTAAGATTTTATTTATTTATTTATTTGACAGAGAGGAGAGAGATCTCAAGTAGGCAGAAAGGCAGGCAGAGAGAGAGGGGGAAGCAGGCTCCGTGCTGAGCAGAGAGCCCGACACGGGGCTCGATCCCAGGACCCTGAGATCAGGACCCTGAGATCATGACCTGAGCCCAAGGCAGAGGCTTTAACCCACTGAGCCACCCAGGCGCCCCTATTTCCCTCAAAATTTTTAAGCATCCTTTGACACACCTATAGAGTTCTCTGCAGTGCCTTCAAGGCTCCACAGTGCAGAGTTTGGGATCCATGACTTTGGCAAAAGACGACAGAGGATGTCACCAAGGCAGTAGCAACAAAAAAAAACTGGAGTGAGAAAAAAGGCATTTGTCAGAGAAAAGAATCCGCAGACCCAGAAATGTTGCCTGGAAGTATAACAACAGTGCAAGCACTTGAGCAGTTTCAAAACTTTTCAAAAAACAAAACAAAACAAAACAAAAAAACTATTGTATTTTTAGCTATTCCATAGACAGTGCTTTACTTCTATGGAGGAGTACAAACTTGGCTTTTTTTTTTTTTTTTTTTTTAAAGATTTTTTATTTATTTGATAGAGAGAAACACAGCGAGAGAGGGAACACAAGCAGAGGGAATGGTAGCGGGAGAAGCAGGCTTCCTGCAGAGCAAGGAGCCTGATGTGGGGCTCGATCCCAGGACTCTGGGATCATGACCTGAGCCGAAGGCAGCCGCTTAACGACTGAGCCACCCAGG
>JAQQSY010003859.1:0-12684 GCA_028646535.1 Procyon lotor
CCCCCCCCCCGCACGTACCAGTGAAGTCCTCCAGACACTCGCAGGTGTAGCCGCCCTCGCGGCTGTGGCAGCGGCCGTGGGCGCCGCAGGGGCTGGAGTAGCACAGGTCGATCTCCGTCTCGCAGTAGTCGCCCGTGAAGCCCGGCGGGCAGCGGCACCGCAGCCCGGTGATGGGGTGGATGGGCCGGAAGAGCACGGTGGTGGAGCTGATGAAGGGCGCCGAGCTGTCGAACTTGAGCACGGACACGCACTTCATGTAGTTCTCGCAAGGCTCCCGCAGGCAGATGTTGTCGTCGAAGGGCAGCACGCGCTGGGTGGACACGGCCGTCAGCAGCGTCCGATTCAAGTAGATCTGCTCCTGCAGGTCCTCCGACGGGAAAAACTTGTCGCGGACACCGCCAGGGAGCAAGGCCGAGAAGGTCACGTTCAGGATGTTGGAGCTGACGTCCGTGTCATTCTGGATGTTGAAGACGAAGACGTCGTCCTTGGTGGTGGACAGCACCGTGGCCACACCTTCCACAAAGAGGGACAGCAGCGGGGAGAGGAACTTCTCCTGGGACATGTTCTCCAGACGGACAGTGATGCTGTTGGTCAGCATGTCGTCCGTGATGATGGTGACCCGCAGGGTGCACAGTGCGGCCACGCTGTGGACACCATCTGTGGACACAAGGGGGGGTCAGGGTCACTCGGGGTCCTGGGCCCCTCCAGTCCCACCTGGAAACAGCCTCGGATGCGCTCTGTGGCAGAGGCGAGCTCAAGCCCCCCCAAACCCCACACCCTACCCTGCCCGTGACCTCCCCCTGGACCCCTGCTTCCCAGCCCCCGTTTTCCCTTCACACCCGACTCCCCGAAGCACAGCTCCTGTTCAGTCTGTCTTGCTCAAGAGAACCCCATGGGCCCCCAACCACTCAGCAGGACATCCCAGGACCACTCATGACCCACCCCATGCTGCCTGAGCCCCCCACTTCACACGCTTTGCTCCAGACCCATGGGGACACCAAGGTCCGTTTACCACCTCTGCACCTGTCGCAGACACTGGAAGACAGACCTCTGATCCCCTCTGATCCCACCCATCCCCAGCCTAGCTCAGACCCCACAGTGTCCAGGAGGGTACCATCCAGGTATGACCTGGTTTGTCTTCCCTTGGCTGTACCCTATGCTTCCCTAGGAGCCCAGCGCATTGGAGATGCTCAGCAAATGCTGCTTTAGAAAGACACACACAAGACAAGGTGCACCTTCACCAACAGAGATAAGCAAACCACGACTTGAGGTACTTAGGATCGTGAGACCAGAAAGGGTGGAATATTTGGGTTACGACATTGAGCAGTTCTGAGCCCAGCGTCAGAGGAGCTGTCCAAGGGCTGCCCACGGGGGCTCTCCCCAGGTAGCTCTAGGGTGGCACCATTAGCCTCCCCAGCACCCCAACAGGTGCAGCCACCCCACCCAGGGGGCCTTCTCCTGCCTCCCAGGTCCTATCCAATATGCTACGGGACCTTGAGAAAAACCTGGTGAGGTTCACACCCTTCTGGTTCAGCTTAGATTCTCAGTCCCTGCAGCTTGGCCCAGTCCTCCCATCTGCCCCCCCAGTGTGCTCCCAACCTGTGACCCCACAAGTGGAACCCCAGGTCCATGGGGCACAGAGCCGCCTGTGGGCCAGTGAGCCCTAGGGGGACCCCTCCTACCCTCTCGTAGCTTGCAGCCTCAGGGTGCTCCCACAGAGCACAGGAGCCACGGGGCGGGGCGGGGGGGGGGGCTTCCCCACTTGTTTCTGGAAAACCAGGATCACAGAGAAGGCGAGTCGCATGGCAAAACCCGGGGGCCACCTTGTCACTGTGGCCCCATCACAGACCCCACAAAGCCCCAAATGAGGGGGACAGATGCACCGAAGCTTGTAGACACTGGGACTGTTTCTCTCAGGCACTGGCGGGCCACGCACCATTTCGGGAAGGACCCTGAGTCACAAAACTGGTCCCAACAACAAGAAAACCTAAGTGTCCCTAAGTCACAGTATTTCCGGGTGCCCCATCTGACGGCCATGGCAGACCTGAGATCCTCAGATACGGAGAAAACCAGCATCCCCCACTTCACAGCTGGAGGGGGCCCAGCTTCCGCCCCACTGACAGCAGCCTGGCTCGGGAGGCCAGGCACCGGGTGCCCTGCCATTGTTCCAGCTCACCCTCACGCAGGGCTGAATTTAGAAAGTGGAAGCGGGCCTGGTGTGGCCTCGGTGTGGGGAGCCCGCAAGGGAAAGGTACACACTGTCACAACAGAGCAGGGTTAGCAGCTCCCATTCAAAGGGCCTGGGGCCACTACAGTCAGAAGTAAATGAAGGCAAAAGAAGTCGCAAAGCCCATGTGGCAGGGCACCATCCTTTTCCTTCCCTCCCCCCACACAGGCCCCTCCCCGCCAAGAGGAGTATTTATTCCCCTCCCTGGAAATGTGGGCTGACCTGAAGCTGCCTCGGTTTCCCCCCACTGTGGTCCTCACACTGCAGGCATCCTAAAATGCCCACCTCATCCCACCAGGTCCCTGGGGCCCCCAGTGACTTCCAGAATAAAACACACACCTCGTACTGCATCTGGGGTTCCTATATGATCTTCCTGCCCCAGGGCCTTTGCACACCTTATCTTCTGCCCAGAGTGCTGACCTCCTTGTCAGCTGGTAGGTACCCCCTCAGCCATCCGGGTCCCATCACAAGGGCCTTCCATGTCCCCCATCGACACTCTGCCACATCCCCACTTTCCCACACAGGTGGGGCACAGCCTGACTGTGTTTACATGTCTCCTGTGAGCCCATGAGGACTGAGAACCTTCAGGTCTCATTCCTGCTGTACCAGCTGCTGGCACTCAGAAGCGGCCAGATGAACATTCGTGGGAGGGGGCGTGCAGTGAGGGAGGGGGCAGGGAAGAACAAGGACTTCCACTGGCATCTCTTTAACCCCAAGACAGACATCACACACACAGCATCCAAGTCTCTAGTTTGCCATGTAAGCTAATTGTTTGGTGATGTCTTTATTTCCTTCTTCCCAGGGCCCACGATAATAATACAGGATATAGGGTAGCGTCTATACAGGGTAGCTCGATATAGGGTAGCATCCGCTTGCTTCCCAATGCCGGTTGTTACAGAACACCCTCGTCGGCTTCAAGCGCTGTCCTGCAGGCAGCCCGGAGGGCACGGCACAGAGAAGGCCCAGGAACAGGGAGCCGCGTTCCAGGCACAGACTGCTCTACTCGAGAACAACCCGCCTACACATTAACCCAGGTCAAATGCACGAGAAAACAGAACACACCCTTGCTAGGACTCTGACCGCAAACCTCCTTCAGACCCGCGATCACCCTGGACACCCCAGGTCCTGGGGAAACGATGGGCTTTGCTTTGAACCCACGTCATCTGGGTGAGGTCTCTGGGCCTCCGTGGGCACACGCCCGACTGCCCATCCATGGGGGCCACAGAAACACAGCGGGCTGCCCCGACCACAGGGCGCCATGTGTCCCAAACCAGGGCAGTGACGGCGAGGCAGATCTGACGGCATGATGCTAGGGGAAAAGTGAGCTGCTTTTTCCCACAGACAAGACAGTGCGTTTGTGCATGAGCCCTAGAGCTATCGGCAAATAAGCAAACACCTGCAAGGGTGACGGGTTCAGCCCGCATTGCAGGGTTTGTTTTTAATACATGTTTATTTTAGAACAGTTTCAATTTTACAGAAACATTGCAAGACAGTATGGAGTCCCCACATACTCAGCACTGTGTTCCCCCTATTATGGACAGGATTACTTTAGTTCCCTAGTTTTCCCCGCTGCCCTTTTCCTGGTCCAAGACCCCTTCAAGGACCCCACACGACAGTCATCACATCTCCTTAGCTCCTCCCTGCTGGGACAGCTTCTCAGACAGCCCTTGTTTTTTATGACCTTCACAAGCCCTTGCTTTGATGACCTCGTAGGTCTTCAAGGAGGCCATCCCACGACCTCGTCCCTTGTAGGGGGCCAACCCCGGGACACTGCAGGGAGAGGTCCCACCACAGCCTCCAAGGAGCTGGAGCCTGCAGGGGACAGAGCCACATTTGTAAGACGTGGTGCCAACGTGACCCTAGAGGCGGAGAGAAGGTGGGCGTCCTGGAGGGATGGCGGTCGTCACTCAGCTGCAGAGGAAACACCTTCTTGGCACAAAAAGCAAAAACAGGGGCACCTGGGCGGTTCAGTCAATTAAGCATCTGTCTTTAGCTCAGGTCATGATCCCAGGGCTCTGGGATCAAGCCCCACATCGGGCTCCCTGCTCAGAGGGGAATCTGCTTCTCTCCCTCTGCTCCTCTCCCTGCATGTGCGCACTCTCTCCTGCTCTCTCCTTCTCAAAATAAATAAAGTTTTAGGAAAAAAAAAAAGGGCAGCAAAACAGAGGTGAGGCCTGGCGCTTCAGAGGCAAGAGGGTGTGTCAGGTCCTGGGGCTGGTGCAACAGAGCACACAGACTGGGCGGCGTAGACGGCAGTCACCGTCCCGGTCTGGAGGCCAGAAGTCTGCGGTCAGGTGCCCCAGGTTAAGCTCTGACGGAGAATCTGCCCCACACTCTCCCCACACTCAGCCGGCGGCTGCTGGAAACCCTTGGCTCGTGGGTCTGCTCTCTGCCTGGTCATCTGAGGGCCTCCGCCCAATGTGTGTCTATCCAAACTCCCCTCTTAAAGGACACAGTCCTTTGGTTGGGTCCCACTCCAGTGCAGGATGAGCTCATCCCAAAGCTTACCTTGATCACATCTGCACAGACCTGTCTCCAAATCACCTGGCATTCGGAGGTTCCAGGCGAACATGAACCTGAGGGCCTGCGAGTCCACCCGGGACACGGAAATGTAGGGTGTGGGGGGAGATAAGACTCGAGAGGCACATGGCGGTCCTCAACCACCGCTGGCCTCTGGGCTCACGGTGGGGGGTAGATGCAGATCCTCACGGTGTGGCTGCCCTCCCCGGCACCAGCCCTTCTGTCTTTGTCAGAGCCTGCGAGGGACACCCCTGCCGGCCCTCCACAGATGAGGACCCTGAGGGACAGAGGGGCTGACCGGCAGGCCCAGCCGAGGTCACTCGGGCAGCAGGTGGCGGACCCCGACCAACTGAGCTCCAGCCTGATGGACTATGGGCAGAGGGCCCAGAGGACCTCGGACCTGGCCTACGAGGGTCTGCCAAGCCCACAGGGGAGGAAACGGTAGCTCCTGAATGCCTGGGGTCTCGGGGACAGGCAGCTAAGACCAAGCCAGCACCAGGAGGGACCCGGCAACTTGCCACAGGTTGGTGCCAGCTCACGCCAGTGCACCCCAGGGTCCCAGGGAGACAGGGAGACACCTCCAGTGCCCTGTGGCAATGCCTTGCCAGGCGTGGTTGGCACAGCCCGCGGTGCCCGCGATGCCAGCTGTGGCTGAATCCCCAGGGCGCTGCTTGCCATCCAGCCGGTTGGAGACAAAGGCTGCTCGCCTGTCCCTCATCCTGTCCCCTCCCACGGCCTCACAGCAGGTAGGGAGGGCCTGCTTGGGGCTCCCACCCAAAGCCGGGGGCTCTGAAGTGGATTTCGGCGTTCCCCTCTCAGGGGGGTGTGTTGTTTCTCGGAGGCCAGACTGGGGGCAGACAGCAAGTGTGTTGTTTCGAGCTGCAACCTGGAGGGCGTCTAGTTCTTTCTCTCAAGGCAACAAACCCAAACCTGGAGCCTGCATCTCGGGGCGCGGGCTCACCTCACGGGAACAGGGGGACACCCGTGATGGGAGACAGTGGGGCAAATGCCAGGGTCAGACCCAGTGGGCCCTCCACCAGGGAGGATCAGTGCCCCCGCTCTGTCACAGAGGAGGGGCCCTCGGTGTCCCACCGACACCCGGAAGCCGCTCACACGAGCTCTCAGCACGTCCCAGCGTTTAGCTGGCAGTGACCCTGCAAGGTGCTGAAGGGCCAATGCACCCCTGCCTGGTGCCAGGGGCCACAGGTTAAAGACGGCAGAGCCAGCAGCCCCCTCTTCCCTCCCCGTGTGCGAGCGACCATGGCCTAACAACAGAGAGGGAGGGTCTCTCATGACCCACCAAGGCCGCCCACGCCCTGGGTTCTCCTCCTCTGCATCCCAATCCTCCACACCCTATAAATCCACCCCTGGAGCCTTCCCTCCAACTGCTGGAGGCGGGTCTTCACCGCCCCTGCCCTGCCAGGCCCCCCCCCCCAACAGCCCCTGGTGCTCATTGCTGGACTCCCACCTGGGGCGCAGCCACACTCCTGCCGGGCTCCAAGCCCGGCCCCCTGGTCACAGTGTGCACCCTCCCCTCTAACCATGGGCGTCCCCCAGCCCACTCTTCCTTCACCCGAAATGACTTTGGCGTCCCCACCTTCACCCCTTCCCCAGCCCCCTCCTTCGGCCCAGCCCAACTGTGAGCCCAGCCCAGCTGGCCGCTCCCTGCTCACAACCCCTCCCCCTCCCCCACCCTGACCTCGCTCACCACGTCTGTGCTGATGGAACCCTCTGGAAGGTCAGACCGTAACAGGCCCCACGACCCCACGGGAATCCCGGGCTACAGAAGCTGTGGGCTGAGACTACAAGCAAGTGCATTCTTGTCAAGATAAAGAACTTCCAGTTAAGAGTTAAGGGCTGGTTCCTCAAAAAGTTAAACAAATTTCACAGATGACCCAGAATTCCAATCCCTGGCAGAATTCTTAAGACTCGAAAATGTAAATCTACACAGAAAACCTGTACACGAGAGATGCTTGGGTGGCTCAGTCGGTTGGGCCTCTTCCTTCAGCTCAGGTCATGGTCCCAGGGTCCTGGGATCGAGCCCCACGTCCGGGCTGCCTGCTCAGTGGGAGCCTGCTTCCCCTCTGCCTCTGCCCCTCCCCCGCTCTCACTCGCTCTCAAATAAATAAATAATTTCTTTCTTTCTTTCATAAGTAAAATCTTAAAAAAAAAAACAAAAAACCTGTATAGGAGTAACAGTATGACTCCCAAGACCCAAAAAGCGGAAACACAAGTGTCCATCCATGGAGAAGTGGGTAAGCCCACTGTGGGCCAGCCCTACAGGGCAGTACTGCTCAGCCCGAACTGGGCACCAGAGCAGATCCAAGCTACAACACGGGTGAACCTCCAAAACACAGTGAAAAAGGCAGAAAAGGCCATGCGTTGTATGTCGGCATTTATGTGAAATGTCCAGAACAGGGGGGTCCATAGTAGCAGAAACGGAACGTGGGGTTGCCAAGGGAATGGGCAGTGAGTGCCGGATGGGCACGGGCCTCCTCTGGGCTGACAGAAACGCAGGGACCGCTGAGGGCCGGCACGCTACAGGGGGGACATAGGGCGCGCTCTGAAACAGACACTTGCGTGTTGTGTGAATTTCACCTTCGTTGAAAACAAAAGGGAGAAAGAGTTAAGGGCATCATAAAAATCTGCTCTATTTTGCATGATGGCATCCGAATGGGAAAAAATATTTTAAAAGGCATTTTAAGAATGCTTCCCTAAAGCCATGCCACGGACAGAGTCGGAGATAGGTGGAGGGCCGTGCAGACCTGGAGGAGCGGGGAGGCTGCCCCGGGCCCGCCGGCTGGCAGGAGCCCTCCCCTGTGGAAATGCTGGGTTACTGCTGGGACGGAGCTAACCCAATATCTCAAGAGGAGTCTTGTCCAACGGGGTTCACGGTGGTGGTGAGACGCCTCGGGCTTCATGGGAATCACACGGAGAGTTTCCCCAGGAAACATTTGTTGTCCCTGCTTCGTGTCAAGGACTGACTGCATGACCTGCAGGAATCTCCACTGGACAGGATCTAGAAGTCCGGCCGCATGGAATCCCTGGCCAGGATGCATGGTGGTCACCCAGCCCGAAACAGGTAGCTTAGGGCCCAGGACAAAGGAGCAGCAACGCAGGGGCACCATGAACCAAAACGGATCTGAAAGGGCTAGTAAGCCCTGCCTGGCTCTCTAACGACCCCCTCCAGCAAGACGACGTGGTTCCTGACACCTGCCCGGGGACACCCCCGTATTGCCCAGCCCTAGACACGTCAACGAGTGGCCATCAGCCCAAGAGAGCCGTGAGCCTTAAAGACAAGATTTCTAACAAAACCACCAGCGCAACCCAGCCTGCCGGTCGTGGAGCCCAGGGGCCCACACAGACCCTGTCACCCACCAGCAGCCCAACAACAGCCCACAGACTTGGGAGGGACAGTCTGGAACATCCCAGGCTCTGTGCCATCCACCACCCAGCTAGGCAGACCCCACCTCAAGCTCCTCCTCCAGCCGCCTGGATGGTCAGAGTGGCAGGTGACCCTCGGCCTCCCTGCAGGTGGGTAACGTTGGGTGAGTGCACCCACGTGCCATCCCTCCCTCTCTGCTCCCCTCCTGAGCTGGGGTTCTACACACACACACACCTGCACGTATGAGCTGAAGAATGCTCCCTTGGCATCATCTACTACTGCAAGTCTCTAGTTCCCTAACACACTGGGTGGGACTTGTGTTTAGCCCTTGACCCTCACGCTCACCCGCAGTGCTTCTGAAATTCAGACTGTCCCTGGGAACCACAGGTGACCAAGTTTGAGGCACCCCGAGCCCTCGGTCCCCCCTGAACGAGAAAGCCACAGTGGGCCTGGGAAGGCCCAGGGCGGTGGGGGACCGCAAGCTGGGCCTGGCTCTAGAAGCCTCACACTCCTCAACCAGGTACTTGGGGGGAATGTCCTCTGACCGCCGAGCAGAGAGCACACGCTGTCCACAGTCTCCTGGGGGGTAGAAGCAGGAGCCAAGGCGGCCTCTGGGCAGGAGATGTGGACCCTGGTGGCGGCTCCAAGGGAGAGGTGGGCAGGACACTTCTTGCTGTCCCTCGGCGCTTTCATAAATCTTACCAAAGCCATGTGTGGCAGCCAAAATTGTGCCTCCTATGCAAGACGCTTGGTCCGAAAGCCTGGAACCTGTCAGAATGCTAGGCTATGTGGTGAAGATTAAGGTCACTGATCAACAGACCTTAAAATAGGGGGCAGCTCAAATTTTCCAGGTGGGCCCACTGCAATCACTGCCCTTACAAGGAGAGAGGGAGGCGGGTGAGAGATGGGAAGAAAGAGCTGTGGACAGAGTGGGCTCAGAGAGACGTCTGCTGGCATGAAGAGGGGAGAAGGGGCCACGAGCCCAGGAACTCGGGTGCCTGCACACTGGCTCCCCCAGGGCTTCGAGAAGGAGCACTGCCCTGCCACACCTCGGTTCCACCCCAAGGAGGCCCACGCAGGACCTTCAACTCCGGAACCACAGGAGAATAAACCCGGGTTTGTCTCAAGCCACTATGTCCATGGCCATTTGTGACACCAGCAAAAGAAAACTATGACTGCATTCTGTGAGGTTGCTGCAACTGTGATGCCCAACACCAGACAAGGCGAGCGTGAGGGAGAATTACTGCCAACTCTCCTGAACGCAAATGCAGCACTTCCTTAAAAAAGGAAAAGGTCAAGCAAATATAACAATATGAGAGACAAGGAGACCTTTCCAGACCAAACTGGGTTTATCTCAGCAATTTAGCATTAGAATAAGGGTGTTACCTCAACACATCTTTTTTAGAAAATATATCTGCATCTAAGTAAAGGAAGAGATTCAATAAAATTCTGTAACCCTTCATAATAGACTCTTGACAAACACAAAAGAGACTTCCTTAAACCAATGAAGGGCGTCCAGGAAAGCCCAACAGCAAATACCGCACTCAACAGAGGTACTCGCCATCAACATCCCACACTCTACTGCAGGCCAAGGTCAGCGCAGCAGAAAGAAAATGATGAATGAATGAATGAATGAATGAATGAATGAATGAATAAGAGGAAGTCACAACATCACTATCTGCAGATATGACTGTCCGCCTAGAAAACCCCAAAGGCTCTACAACCTGTCCAAACGTACAGGAGCACTCAGCAAGGCAGCCAGAGAGAAGAGCGATGCAGAGAAATCAAACACACTTCCTTACACCAGTCTCAGAAGATGCAATTTTTTTTTTTTAAAGATTTTATTTATTTGACAGAGAGAAACACAGCGAGAGAGGGAACACAAGCAGAGGGAATGGTAGCGGGAGAAGCAGGCTTCCTGCCGAGCAAGGAGCCCGATGCGGGGCTCGATCCCAGGACCCTGGGATCATGACCTGAGCTGAAGGCAGACGCTTAACGACTAAGCCACCCAGGTGCCCCAGACGCAACTTTTAGTATATATTTTATATGTACATCACAGTATATATATAAGACACTTAAGAATAAATCTCCTAACATGGGAGCCTGGGTGGCACAGTCAGTTAAGCATCTGATTCTTTGATTTCAGCTCAAGTCATGATCTCAGGGTCATGGGATCGAGCCCCACATCAGGCTCCGTGCTCAGTGCGGAGTCTGCCTGAGATGCTCTCCCTCTGCCTTGCCCCGCCCCACTCATGCCCACAAGCCTGTACATGCTCTCTCTAAGATAAATAACTAAAATCTTTTCTTAAAAGAAAGAATAAGTCTAGGGGCGCCTGGGTGGCTCAGTGGGTTAAAGCCTCTGCCTTCGGCTCAGGTCACGATCTCTGCTCAGCGGGGAACCTGCTTCCCCCTCTCTCTCTGCCTGCCTCTGCCTACTTGTGATCTCTCTGTCAAGTAAATAAATAAAATTTTAAAGAAATTTTTTTAAATAAAAAAAAAGGATAAGTCTATTAACAGACTTATAAAAGCCCTTTATAAGTAAAAACAAAGAGACAGATGCGAAATATCACTGACAGAAATAAAGAACTGCCAACAACCGCAGATACGGAGAGCCAAGGTGGAGAACGTAGCGGTTCTCCTGAAACTAATTTGTAGACACAAGGCCAATCCTATCAAAATCCCTACAGAGTCCTTCCCAGACTAAGCTACATGGAAGATGGGCAGGCCAGGAACAGCCAGCCAGGGTGCTCCTGAAGAAAGGGAGGGGACAAGGTCTACGAGAGGCAGGACCTGTCTTCATCTACAGCAAGCAGAGTATCGTCACGGAGCAAACCAACAGACCTATGGATGGCAGAGAGCCCAGAACAGACCCACGTGCACGTGAAAACCCGACAGGCAGAGCTGGTGGCAGGAGTGTGGATCTATTCCATAAAGGGTCCTGAGACGATTGCTTATCTATATGGAGGACGAGATGAAACTGTATCCCTACCTCACACCGAACACAGAAATAAATCCCAGTGAATTGAAAACTTTTGAAATTTTGAAATTGAACTATGAAGCCAAAACCAATTTTAGAAGAGATCCTGCAAAACTAGGTTTATGATCTTAAGGTCGGTAAAGATTTCTTAAGACACATAAAACACTAACCTAAAAGGAAAATGTATAATTTTGACTGTAAGTATAAGCACTTTGCTAAAAACTTCTTTTTAAAAAAATTGAACCAAGAGACAAGCCACAAATTGGAACATATTTGACCTTCAAACAAATAAAAAAGATGCTCAATGTCATTAGTAATCTGAGAAATGCAAACTGAAACCACAATGAGATACAATTTTATACCCACCAAATTGGCAAAAATTAAGCAGCTGTCAGGCACCAACAAGTGATGACAAGGACAAGCAAAGAGAGGAAGACTTGTGCCTTGCTGGTGGGAAATAGCCAGAATAGAACGAGACAGGTCCAGAATCCTTTATGTGAAACCTGTGGGATCAGATGGTTCTGGGATTTCGAATCCAGAATACGGTGAGTATAGGGCCGCACACAGCCACAGGCCCCGCAGAAATGGACCATATTCATTGCTGTCCTTATATGACACATGCACATGTTTCATCACATTTCCACAACATATTTGAGCTCTTCTAAAACAAGAAAAATCCTTTAGATGGGAAAGGGGCGGCGTGGAGGATTACACCCAAAAGGAACGAGGCAGAGGGGTTTGTGCCTTGAAGGGGGACACTGTCTCCAGAGACAGGATGCTCAGGAAGGACGGGAAGTTTTCCCTGTCTGGGACTCGATGGCTTCAAGAGCATGGTGGTTTAAAAAAACCGGCCACAGGTACTGCGACGACCGCCCACCAACAGGTGAGACCTGGGTTCCTTTCCTCTTGAGCTCAGGTGGGCTTGGGCCAGCTTCAACCAACAGAGGAGGGCAGAGTGCTGCCACTGACCCCTGGCTCACAAACAGCTGATCAGGAAAGGCCCCACACCTTTGAGACACACCACTGAGACAGCCCTGCTCTGCCACTCACCCCTGTGACCCTGGGCAGGTCCCGAATCTCCCTGTGCCTCAGTTCCCGCCCCCCTCTCCCCAGTAAAACCAAGGTGATGGGATCTCCTGCTCCCCAGAGATCTGTGAGGACTTCCAGAGCCACACACTGATAGTCCACACCCCGGGGACGAGGGACATGGGGCCCGGAGAGGCTCAGGAGTGCGCCCAGGGCCCACGGCCTCGGGGTGGTGGGGATGCAGGCTGCAGCCCTCCCGCCACGGCACAGGGAGGGGGCCTGGCAGCCCGCACGTGTCTACCCGCTGCTTTACACCAGCACTTTACAGACAGAAAATAATTATTAACTGCAGAGGCTTAATGAGGAGATGGAGCTGTAAGGGTGTCTAATACCAATAATTTGTACCTATTCAAGAGCAACTGTGCAGCAACAAAGGCAGGTGGGACCAACAGCATCAGACACTCCTTTCTTTGTTCCAGGTAAGGACAAGTGAGCACAGGGAGCCCAGAGCATGACAGAGATCAGAACACTCCAGGCTCCCAGACCCCG
>JAQQSY010003860.1:0-12684 GCA_028646535.1 Procyon lotor
GGGCAGAGGCTGGATGCGGAGGAGTGCTGCCTGGAGGCCACGGGCCCTCTGAGGCCAGAGCCTTGTTCCCCCACCTTTCCAGAGATCCAGTCAGCAGTTCCAAACTTATATGGCTTTTTCAGAATAATCCCACCCAGCCCCAGGTCTGGATGATCCCACACACAGGTCACACACACATAAACCCCTGTGACCTCTTAAGTAAGCATATAAGTAAACTTGATGTCATTTTGAATACTAAAATTTTATGGGTCAGTGTTGTTTTCACTTTAAATTACCCCAAGGAGGCACCATAGTCTAGTGCTTAGGGGTCCCCAGGAATCTGGATCCAGACTTGCACCCAGTCATTTGCCCCAAGGCAGCCATAGAGCCAGGGTTTGGGGTCAGAAGAGGTTCCAGCCCCAAATGGTGGGCCTAGGACCCCCTTCCTTCCTTGGCCCTGGGGATGGAGGAGGTCTCCCTGCCCCCAGTCTTTTCCCAAGGATGCATGCCATTCTTTTCATATGTGAAGTGTTCAACACACTGTGGGCACACATCAGGGGGATTTATTAGTTCGCTGGGGCCCTGTACCAAAGGACCACAAAGTGGGTGGCTAGAACAGGAATTTATTGTCTTTGTTTTGGAGATGAGTCCAGTGAGTCTGCAGGTCCAAGCTCCTTCTGAAATCTGTGGGGGAGAATCATTCCTTACCTCTTCCTGCCTTCTGGGAGCAGCCGGCAGTCCTTGGCAACTCCTTGGCTTGCATCTGCGTCTCTGCCTCCGTCATCACATGGCATCCCCCCGTGTGTCTGTGTCTGCACCCCGGTTTTCTTCTGTTTATAAGGACACCAGTCACATTGGATTAAACACCCACCCAACAGACCTCATTAACCTGATTGTATCTGCAAAGACTATTTTTAAATAAGGTCACAGTTCCAAGTACCAGGGGTTAGGACTACAAATATCTGTTCGGGGGTGACACAATTCAACCTCAAACACCAGGAAGTCAACAAATTCCAGCTGTGATGATAATCACGTGAGTATGCACATGGTCTGTGCAGGCACAAGGAAACTAGCAGGCTCAGATGCCTTGTGTCAAAGTTGTTGCATGCAGAGGGACCCTCAGGTCGCATGCCTTTGGTCTTGGAGGATCTTAGTTCTGCAAGGACTGTTGCTAGACCAGCGGGCTTTGGGACGGGTAATGAGCCGGTCCCAGCTTCATCACTGTTCTTCTAAATAATTAATTTATCCTCTTCCTTGGTGTTTACATCCTTCAAATATGTGTAGGCGACTATCCTGTCCCTTGGTCATCACTTTGTACATATTTGCCATGGTGTGTTGTTGGTGTTGTTATTAATATTAATATTTCCTCCCTGCTCCCTTGGTCCCTCAGCCACCATCACTGTTGCATGAACTTTATTCCAGGTTCCCAGCCCTGCAAGCGCCGAGGTACCAGGATGGAGCATCAGAAGTCAGTAGTCAGGTGACAAGGGACAGCTCACAGGCCCTCTGGCCTCCTTCTCCTCTGTCATATTTGTCAGTTTCCCCAAAGCCACATCAAATAAACAGACCAGTTAAGTAAAAACAGTGTCTTACAATGTGAATGCAGTTTCCAGACAAATCCCCTGCCTCTATCCAGACAATCCCCAATTTCCTCAGCTATGAAATGGGAACAAGAACCCTTGCTGTCAACACCTTGGGGTTGCTGTGAGGATGGATGAGACCAGAGTGGAAAGCATCTTGTAAACTACAAAGCAGTGGAAGTGATGATACCAACAACGCCTTCAACGCCCGACTGGATCTCTGTAGAACGTTCCAGGGGTCTGCTGCTCTAAAAGCTAGAGATTCTAAGTTAGAATTTATGAAGAGAACTTGATAGAACTGAGATTCACCCTAAAATCTGTTTGTGGAAAGAATAGAGAGGTGCCCTACTTCAGCATCCACCATCAGATTTTAGTATTCCAAATAAGCGTGGAACTCAGCATTATGGGCCCTTGAAGACGAGCTAGAGATGCCCTGAGGGGGCTCTGGGAGGGCACGCTGATATAAAAGATTTGGAAAAAACCCCACCTTGTCTTCCATTTGAGATCTCACTGAAGAGTTCTCTGCCTGGAAGACCTTACTTCCAGTCTGACAAGAATGATTTTCAGCGGTTCTGTTGAACATGCACTTCTCACACAGATATTTCTATAATTATCCTGTTTCAGTTTCTGGAACAATGGGACTTTTATTGTATTGTCACATCTGTTATAATAAATGTTTTATTACAGAATATGATGGTAGAGTCACTATTATGATTCTAAAGTTTTTATTTCAAATTGCTCATAGGATGGAAATTCATTCTCCCTAGTAGTTTTTACTTTAATGCTGCTTTGGTTGTTTTTGTTTTCTCTATTAAATTTTGGTGTGTTTGGGAGTGTGGGGTGTTTGTTTGTTGGTGTTTGTTTGTTTGTTTGTTTGCTCAGTACAGACTGTGGCTGAGTCCCCCTGGTGTGTATTTGTTTGTGTGTTGTTAGCAGGTGGTGCACAGAGTTTCTTTAACCTGCCAGCTGCATTGTTGTATACGTGAGTGTGCTTCAGTCTGCTCAAGATGCCATAGATTGAAGGGCTTAAACAATACTGTTTCCCATGGTTCTGGAGCCTGGAAGCCTATGATTAAGGTGCTGGCAAGGGAGGATTCATTGAGAGACCTTCTGGCTCAAAGGTCTGCCATCCTGTGGTGGGGACTCAGGACTCTACTTTGTGTCTGTGTCAGGAAGGGACAATCCAATTCTCTGGTGTCTCTTTTGAAAACATGAATCCTATCATATCAGGGCCCCAACTTATGACCTCTTTAAACCCTAGTTACCTCTTTATAGGCTGCATCCTCAAAGATAGTCACACTAGGTGTAGGGCCTCACCATGAATTTGGGAGCACAATTTAATGGATAGCACTAATTATTTTTTTATTGCTGAAGAAATACCTGAGACCTTGTATTGAATGAACCCGATAACCAGTATTTCAAGAAGGAGTAAATAGTGTTAGTGAATATACAATAGAGACCTTAAACCAGAGAACAACCTGAATTGCTAAGGAATGCTGAAAAAGAAAAACAAAGCTGGGGCATCACATTGCCAGATTTCAAGCAAAGAGGTGATCACCAAGACAGCATGGTACTGCCACAAAAACAGACACATAGACCAGTGGAACAGAATAGAGACCCCAGATATGGACCCACAAGTCTATGGTCAAATAATCTTTGACAAAACAGGAAAAAATATCCAGTGGAAAAAAGTCTCTTCAATAAATGGTGCTGGGAAAATTGGACAACTATATGTAGAAGAATGAAAGTTGACCATTCTCTTACACCATACACAAAGATAAACTCAAAATGGATAAAAGACCTCAACATGTCAGGAGGCTATCAAAACCCTAAAGAATATAGGCAGTAACCTCTTCGACATCAGCCACAGCAACTTCTTTCAGGACATGTCTCCAAAGACAAAGGAAACAAAAGTGAAATTGAACTTTTGGGACTTCATCAAGATAAACAGCTTCTTCACAGCGAAGGGAACTGTGAACAAAACAAACAGGCAGCCCACGGAATGGGAGAAGATATTCGCAAATGACACTACAGACGGAGGTCTGATATCTAAGATCTATAAAGAACTCCTCAAACTCAACACTCAAAAAACAGATAATAATGTCCAGAAAATGGGCAGAAGACATGAACAGACGCTTCTCCAAAGAAGACATACAAATGTCTAACAGACAAATGAAAAAAATGTTCATCATCTTTAGCTATCAGGGAGATTCAAATCAAAACCACACTGAGTCACACCAGTTAGAATGGCCAAAATCAATAGGACAGTCAACAACAAATGTTGGAGAGGGTGTGGAGAAAGGGGAACCCTCTTCCACTGTTGATGGGATTGCAAGCTGGCGCAGCCACGTTGGAAAACAGTGTGGAGATTCCTCAAGAAATTAAAAATAGAGCTACCCTATGACCCTGCCATCGCACTACTGGGTATTTACCCTGAAGAAGCTGATGCAGTACAAAGAAGGGCTACATGTACCCAGTGTTCATAGCAGCAATGGCTCCAGTCGCCAAACTGTGGAAAGAACCAAAATGCCTTTCAATAGACGAATGGATAAAGACGATACGGTACATATATACAATGGAATATTATGCCTCCATCAGAAAGGACGAATATCCCACTTTTGTGTCAACATGGATGGGACTGGAAGAGATTATGTGGAATGAAATAAGTCAAGCAGAGAGTGTCAATTATCTTATGGTCTCACTTAGGTGTGGAGCATAAGGAAAGACATGGAGGGCATTGTGAGAAGCAAGAGAAGGGTGAATGGGCGAAATCAGAGGGGGCGATGAACCACGAGACACTGTGGAGTCTGAGCAACAAACTGAGAGTTTAGGAGGGGTGGGGGTGGGGGGTTGGGCGATCCCGGTGGTGGGTATTGAGGAGGGCATGTATTGCATTGCACCCACTGGGTGTGGTGCATGAACAATTAATCTTGTAACACTGAAAAAAATAAAAAACATATTCAGGAAAAAAATAAGATACAGATCTCTCTTTACATCCCATCACAGAGAGACCTCAGAGGCCTTGGATCCCTCCACTCTCTCCCTCCACAGCTGTTTTAGTTCATCATTGTTAAGTTCAGAGGGGTCTGCAATTTTACTAGCAAGTATCCTTCATTTTCCCAGCCTACATCCACACCTACTCACCTCTTTTCCCAGCTCCCAGCCCTCATCCTCTGCTTATCTGCAGTGCTGAGTCACTATGGAAAGGAGAGAAATTTCACTCTTGATATCTGTGACCATCTCCCCTCCTGGTACTATACACTGACCTTGATCTAGACTATGCCAGCCTCTCCACTGGACACCCCTCTCCCTCTGGAAACTGCTGCTCCTGTCATTCTCCTTCCCCTTCATCACTTTTCCCAGCTCTGTTCAGGGTGTGGTCCAGCAGCATGCACACCTGGGTTATTTCTCCCACAAAAAGAAAAAAAAGAAAAGAAAAAGAAAGAAAGAAAGAAAAATTTCAATGAAGTATTAGGACAATTCCACGGGGATTCAACAGATTTCAACAGATAGTTCTGGGACAGGTGTATAACTAGGTGCAAAAAAAGTGAAGTTGGACAAGTCCATATCTTATGCCATATATAGAATTAATTCAAAATAAAACATTTCTTAGTTGAAAACATGGGAATAACTCTTGATGATGTGGGAGTGGTTTCTCAGATAGGACACAAAACACAAAAGGCAAAAAAAAAAAATAGATAAATGGGACTTTGTCAAGTTTGAAAACTTTTGTACTTCACCATCAAGAAAGTGAGAAAAACACAGGAGGAGAGAAAATCACAAATCAAGTATCTGATAAGGGACTAGTATCTAGAATATATAAAGAACTCTCATAGCTCAACAATAAAGAGACAACCAATCCAAAACGGGCAAAGGATTTGAAAAGACATTTCTCTAAAAGTGTTATTCAGTCCCTTCTATGTTGATACAAAAGTTGGGTATTATCCTTTCTGATGGAGGCATAATATTCCGTTGTATATACGGACCCTATCTTCTTTATCCATTCATCTGTTGAAGGGCATCTTGGTTCTTTCCAGAATTTGGTGATTGTGGCCATTGCTGCTATGAACATTGGGGTACATGTGGCCCTTCTTTGTACTGCATCTACTTCTTTGGGGTAAATACCCAGTAGTGTATCAACATGGATGGGCCTGGAAGAGATATTGTGGAGATTATGTGGAGTGAAATAAGTCAAGCGGAGAAAGTCAATTATGTTATGATCTCACTTACATGTGGAGCATAAGGAAAAACATGGAGGGAATTCTGAGAAGGAAAGGAAGGGTGAATGGGGGGAAATCGGAGAGGGCAATGAACCCTGAGAGACTGTGGACTCTGAGCAACAAATTGAGGATTTTGGAGGAGTGGGGGTAGGGATTGGGTGAACCTAGTGGTGGGTGTTGGGGAGGGCAAGTTTTGCATGGAGCACTTGGTGTGGTGCATGAACAATTAATCTTGTAACACTGAAAAAATAAAGTAAACATATTTGGGGAAAAAATGGTATTCAAATGCCCAGCAAGCACATGTGAAGTTGCTTAACATCATTAGTCATCAAAACCACAGTGAGATGCTGCTTCTTCCCTTCACTGATGGCTAAAATAAAAAAGGCAATGACAAGTGTTAATGAGGTCAGGAAGAAATCAGAACATTTATATGTTTCTGGCGGGAACATAAAATGGTGTTGCCCCTTTAGAAAACAGTTTGGAAGCTCTTCAAAATATTAAGCATAAGTTCCAATATGACCTAGCAATTCCAGTCCTAGATATTCCCAGAGAACTAAAAATATGTCCGCACAAATCCTTGTATATGAACATCCATTAGCAGCAGTTTTTTGTAATAGCCAAAAAGTGTTCACAACCTAGATGCTCAACATCTGATGAATGGCTAGACAGGATGTGGTCTATACACCGTATATAATATGCAATGGGATATTACTCAGCAATAAAAAGGAATTATATACTGATGCATGCTACAACATGGACAAACTTGGGAAGATCCTAAGTGGAAGAAGCCAGTCACAAAAAAATCACAGTAAAGGATTCCACTTGTATGAAATGTCAGAATAGGCAAATTCATAGAGACTAGAGGCAGATGGGTGGTGGTCAGGGGTTGGGGAGGGGAGAATGGGTAGTGAGCTCTCATGGGTGTGGGGTTTCTTCCTGGGGTGGTGAAAATCCCTTGGAATTAGATAGTGGGATGAGTGCACAATCTTGTGAATACAGTAGCAATCACTGAAAGGCAAACGTTAAAGGGTGGGTGGATTTTATGGGATGTGAATTATATTCCAATAAAGCTGTTTAAAAAATGACTTTTCCATATCTTGCCCCTGCTCTTTGCAGTGAAATTCTTCAAATGACTTCACAGTTTGGCTTCTGTTATCTAGGTCCTTTCTAGCAGACCCCTGCTCCCACCACCCCACTAAATGGTCTCTGATCACAGTGGAAATATTGTAGGGGATCAATGAACATGACACCACATTCCTGAACCCAGGTTGGTTCTCAGTCCTCCTGCCACCCCACCATCCCCTGGGCAGCACCTGGCAGGCTACTCCCTTATGCCCATCTCTGCAGCTGCACTGTCCTGGCCCTTGTTCCCCTGGCTGACTGCTCCTTTTTCTCCACCCCTGCTGCTCCCGGGTCCACTGTCTCCTGTGGGGCTCTAGTCCCACACAGTGCTTGTCAGCTCAGACTTCCCTCCTGGCTCTAGTCCCTCCCACACAACCACCTACTCGGTCTCCAACTTTACACTTGGAAACTGAGTACTGCTACCCACTGAAACTGAAACTGCTACCCACACTCTCCACTCAAAACCCATAAAAATCAACCACCACATAAAAATCAAACCAGGCTGGTTCCTAGGAGCTTCATGCTTCCAGCAACATTGATGTCTTTCTTTCTCTTACACCAGTACACAAACCACCAATAGATTCTGTTGGTACTGCCTGCAAATATACTGGTCTTCAGTCTGTTCTCCACACCTCTGCTTGGATTCTACTCCCAGGGCAGTGGGTGGTCTTGCTAATTAGTGAGTCAGGTGTGCTACTTCTGTGCTCAAGCACCTCGCATGACTCCTGTTATCTCACTCCAAGCAAAGCCAAAGTCCTAAGGATGCCTCTAAGGCCCTACTTCATCTCCTTGCTTTGTCATCTCCACCCCTCTTCCCCGCTGGCTGCCAGGCACACCGGCCTCCTCCAAGCTTCATCACCAGGCTAGGGACATCTCTACCCCAGGGCATTTGCACTTGTTGCTTCCTCTGTCTTGAAGGTTCTTCTCCCAGATATCTGTCTCATTTCCTTCAGGTCTTGACTCCAGTTCACCTTTTCAGTGACACATTGCCTGGCCACTTGATCTGAGATTGTAGCCATCTAGCCCTCCCTAACTCCTCTTTGCATTGTTGTTATTTGTAGTGCTCAGTCCTTGTAACATCTTCCATTGTATACTTATTCCTGCCCCAAACGCATGGAGAGGACCTACATCAGGAAAGCAATGAGACCATGTTTTTAGAAAACAAATGGATAAAGGCACATTGAGGGAGCTGAGCTAACAAGGGGCAGGCACCAGTGTTCCCACAGTGCATCCCTCTGAACTGAGCATCTTCCTCGTGCTGGTAAAGACTCAGAGATATGAGAGAGTATACTATCCTTTTCTGTTGTGTTTGTGGTCTGTCTCTCTTTACTAGTGTAAGCTTCATGAGGGGAGGAATTTTTGTCTATTTGCTTCGCAGCTATGGCCCCAGTGCTGTGGGTGCTCAGTAAACACTCGTGGGAAGGAGGGAAAAAAATAAAGGCAGCGGGCAAGCTTTCTTGGGTTTCATTTTCCATTTCACCTGCATGGGGGGCAGGCCGAACACCCACACCACCCCGGTCTCCCACTCCAGCCCTCACAGGGCTAGAGGAAAGGCTGCCTCCTGCCAGCCCAGTGAGGAGAGCTCCGGAGTCAGGCTGGTGTATGAGCCCTCGTTCCAAGGCACCCTCCAGAGTCACTGCAGTGAGAGAGTCCCACAGTGCCCAGTGCTGCTGAGGATGGGGAGCACCTGTAGCCTCCTCTGCTGAGGGGGTGCAACCTGTTTTAACTACTGCTGGGAGCTCTCGGGCAGCATCTGCTAAAGCCACATATACCAGGCCTGAGCCTGGAGTTGGTTGAGCTATTCTTGCCTCAGTGAACTTTTACTGTTGAAAGTCACCCAAACTGAAGAAAAAGCTGCTATTCAGAAATCGGTGGAGTCATTTCCCTGTAGCCAGGGAACTCTGGTTAGGGCTTGAGCCCCTTTCTCACAATGAGGACAGAAGGGAAACAGAAGTAACAAAATGATAACAGTTAAAGAAAACAAAATTTCAGTCCTGCAAGATAAAAAAAATACTGGGACTCTATATAGCATACTGTCTATAGCTAATAATATTGTATTGTATACTAAATGTATACTAAAGAGCGTAACTCTGATGTTAAGTGTTCTTACCACATGTGTGCACGCACACACACACATACAAGTGATAATGACAACAAAGAGGGCAGGAAGGAACTTCTACAGTGATAGATATTTTATGGTATGGGTTATGGTGGTGGTCTCATGGGTGTATACTTATCCCTACACTCTTGAGTTGTATATACTAAATGTGTACAGCCTTTTGTAAGTCAGCAAATATATATCTTTCTTTAAAAGAAAATATCTTATTGGGTCATGTATATACTATAGTATATATAGGCGTATAAATATGTGGCATATGTATGTATATATGTGTGTATATAAACATTACATATATGTGTATGTATATATATATGTTATGTGTGTATATATAGTGATATATATGTGTGTGTCACACACACATACTCCCAAAGTACTTTCCCTTTCAAAAGAGGAAAAGAAGAAAAAGAAAATGACTGGCAGTGTGAGAGGTCCATCCTCTCGGTATGTAGGGCATCCTGGAAAGCCAGGCAGAATGCTGCTTACGGTGAGGGCTTTGAGCTAGGTGGACCCAGGTTAGAGTCTGGACCCTGACCCTCCCTACCTGGGTGGCCTTGGGTGTACCAACCTCCTGGCACCTCACTTCTTCTATCTGTATTAGGGCAGTGGCAACCATACCTAGGTGGGAGGCTGTCTATCAGGAGTAAGTGGAGTAGTCCACTGGAAAGTCCCCGGAGCCTTTTTCAGATTTGAGATGGTTCAAGGCCAGCCCTTTTATGTTTGCCTGTGTGTGTGTGTGTGTGTGTGTGTGTGTGTGTGTGTGTGTGTGTGTCTGGGTGGGGGGCGTGAGGGAAATCTTCTCCATACTCCCTCTAACATACTCTGTGCACATGCCCCCCTGCCCCTCTGTTCCCTCCCAAGATGCTCGCTAACCTCAGCTTTGTCCTGGAAGCTGAACTTCCTTATTCCCTTGGAACCCTAGGAGTTAAGCCAGAATTTAGTCTTTTTAAACCCCTGACCCAGAGGCCCCTAGTGCAGGCACCTGTAGTGGGGAGAATCATACGTTGGACTTTGGCCTGTACATTTAGCAAACATTAACTTAGCACCTTGGGCTTCCCCTGGTTCCTGGGCTCTCTCCTGCACCCAGCAATGGGAAGGAAGAGCTTCCCATTCCCATTCCCATTCCCCTCAGGCCTAAGGGTTAGAGATCTTGAATCAAAGACCAAAGGGAGATGCCTCTTCAGGCTTGAGGAAGGTGCAAGGGAAGCCTATCTAAAGTGTGTGCAGGCTGCAGTAGAGGGCTGGCAACAGATGTGAAGAAGTGCAGTCTGGGAGCCATTGTGATCCTCCAGATGCCAGAACCAGGCTTAGACTCTGATTTGGAGAAGGAGAAGCACCTGTGGAGCTCTCCAGCTCAAGGACCTAGGTCAGCCCAGGACAGGCAGCTGTGGCCAGCACATCAGATCTCGGCAGCAGCAGTAGTGGTGAAACTGTTGGCCATGGTGGGAGAAAGCAAGGTGGGGCCATCCCCAGTGGTGGCAGGGCCCAAGTAGTGAGTGGCAACCTGAAGGCCCCCACTGCGGGTGAGCCAGAAGGCAGCAGGGCAGTCACTGCATACTGGGGCAGCCATGGGGCCCAGAGTTGCTCAGGCCTGGTTCTCCCTGGCCTGGTGGGTCACCTCCCAGCAGGCGAAGGTGCCAGAAGGTGCAAATGGCACCCAGCCACTCTGTATGCTGTGCCAGAAGGGTGAGGCAGAGCACTGAGCATGATGCCAGGAGGCCTGTGGGCTGCCCAGCTGGCCTCATGTCACTAAGATACTCATTAACCTTATGAAGACACTGAGACACGAAAAGGCTGACCTCACTCCAGAAGTAAGCCTAAGTGGCCAAGCTGGGCTTAGAACCCAGGCAGCAGGATTCAGGGCCCTGGCACCCAGTGGTTCACCACACAGGGTGTGATCTTCCAGTTATCTACATGTACAGTAACCCCGGGGTGTGGGTCACCCTCCTCTGTGTCCCAGGTGCATGGGTTGGGTGATAGGTGTTACAAATGCAAGACAAAGTCCTAGAAGGATACCTGGTGAGTCAGCACACCTGGCCTTGCCTGATGGGGAAAGATAAGAGATGATCAGGAATGGATGTTAAGGATCTCAGAGGGGACAATTCCTATGGTGGGAACAGGGGGCTTCTTTAGCTTTTAAAAGAAGAAGCAAGGGGACTTTGAGAGGTTGCAGACGACCTATTTATGTGGGTAAGGTCACCCTGCCAGAGCCTATGGCAGAGAGAAGGCAGGACTTGCTTAGCTTTGGCGTCTGTGGTTATGGGAAGGTGGTCCAGGGGACTTGCTTTTTTGATTTTTCAAAAGAAATCAGAAATCAGATGTATGTGAAATCTGGTTTTCAAATACTGGCAACAATTCAGTCATTAAAAAGTCTGTGAGCTAATCTGATAGTGCTGGTGGGATCCACATGTGACCTTTGCACCAGGGCCAAAAGAGGTGGGGAGACAAGGTTTACAAAAGCCAGGCCACACCATGGAATTTCATAAATTCAAAGAGAGAAGTAGAAAGTACTGAAGATGGCAGGTGAGCAAGATCACTCTGACTCCTTAAGAGTCTCTTCCTTTCTAATTTTTATTTATTTATTTATTTATTTATTTATTTATTTATTTATATAAATATAAATTTTGTCTTTCTCCAATATCTGCTTCCTTCAGTAATAAAGCAAGGTTAACAAATGAAAAAGCAGGTTCAAGATTCCAAACTCAATGGCATTTCATCACATATGTTAACTTGGTGTCTACCACATCACACAAAGCAAAGCAAAGATAAATCACACAATAAACAAGACAAAACAGGGGATGCTAGTGGTGGGTATTGAGGAGGGCACGTATTGTATGGAGCACTGGGTGTAGTACATGAACAATGAATCTTGTAACACTGAAAAATAATTTTATTTTTTTTTAAACACGGTACATGGAGGTCTGTGTTAGCTCTGAAGCCTTCCTCTCCCTTTGATCCTATGAGCAGAGAAAGAGACTAAAAGTAACAATGACTAGAAAGGAACAGAGACAATTTACTGGAACCCATTTTATAGGTAATACAATGGCACTAAATTGATATCTTTCTTTTCTTTTTTATTTTTTCAAATGACTGTATTTTGGGATTTTTTTTCCCCCTAAATACGTTTTATTTTTTAAGTGTTACAAGATTGTTTATGCACGACACCCAGTGCTCCATGCAATACGTGCTCTCCTCAATACACAACAACAGGCTTGCCCAACCCCCAACCCCCACCCCTCTAAAACCCCGTTTCTTGCTCAGAGTCCACAGTCTCTCATGGTTCAACTGCTCCTCTGATTTCCCCCTAGTCACCCTTCCCTTCCTTCTCACAATGCCCTCCATGTTTTTCTTTATGTTCCACATGTAAGTGAGACCATAATAATAATTGGCTCTCTCCGCTTGACTTATTTCACTCCGCATAATCTACTCTAGTCCTGTCCAGGTTGATACAAAAGATGGATATTAGTTCTTTCTGATGGAGGCATAATATTCCATTGTATATATGGCCCATATATTCTTTATCCATTCATCTGTTGAAGGGCATCTTGGCTCTTTCCACATTTAGGCGATTGTGGCCATTGCGGCTATGAACATTGGGGTACATGTGTGGCCCTTCTTTGTGATGCATCTGCTTCTTTGGAGTAAATACCCAGTAGTGCGATGGCAG
>JAQQSY010003861.1:0-12684 GCA_028646535.1 Procyon lotor
CCAGGAGGAAAGTGCATCCGAATGCGGGCTTCTGCAGTCAGGCTGTTCTGCGTTCAGTCATGGGCTTCCGCCAAGTGCTCCCCACAGTTGGGTGGCCATAGGCAAGTCTCTGCAATACCAGAGACGTGGCCCCCTTGGGACTCTTGCAAGGTTTCCCCAGGGCTGGGGCTCAGGACCTGCCATTTATCCAGGTCAAGGCCACTGGGGGTTGAGGAGAGGCCTGGCCAGCGTCGGAGGGTCTGGTGGCCCTAGTGGAGTGGCTTCTACGTGCCTGGGACGTCCCCTGCCAGGGTCTCGTGTCCTGGGCGCGGGGCCAGCGGTCCCTGCCAGCCCGACTCAGCACTTGGTGGGGGAATCAGCTTGATGGGGGGGAAGGGGGCTGGGCTCAGCCCCTGAGGCAGCCCATACAAGGCCACGGGGCTGGGCGCGAGGCATGCCTGGGTTCAGGGTGGGCACGGTGCCCGGGGAGTGAGGTGAGAGGCTCAGCTGCCCTCTAGCTCCCTTCCCTGGGGGCAGCCCCTCCCAGCTGGTGGCACAGCCCAGCCCCCCTATATAAGGCCTGGGCTGAGGGCCCTTCCTTTGGGTCAGTGTCGCCTCCGGGATACAGACAGCCCCTTTCTGCACAGCCCAGCCAGGTACTGCTGGGGGTGGGAGTCAGGGTGGGGTCCAGACTGGGGTCCCCAAGGGGCCAGCAGCTGATCCGGTCCCAGGAGTCTGCCCCATATCCTCCTACGTGCAGGGGGGTCAGTGTGTGGGAAAGTTGACCTTGCGCGTGTGGGAGTCCCCTCCACCTGTGAGCCCCCCTGGTCTGTGGCACAGGGTCATGGGGAGGGATCTTGGAGACAAAAGGAGTCTCGGCAGCTCCCAGCTGTCACCCTGCAAGGGGCTTCAGGGTGGGCCTGTGTTTGTGACGGCTCGTCCCCAGCACTGGGCGCTGGAAGCCCTGGGAGGGGTCTGTCTGTCATCTGTCTGCGGGGTCACTGCGTTTGCAAGTCTGCGCGTGCCCAGCTGTGTCCCACACAACGGTGTGACCTTGCGCCTTCCGGTCGGACCTGCATGGCTGCCGGTGTCCTGAGCGTGTCCCTGGGCTGGGAAGCGGGTGTGTGGCTCTATTTACGGTGTGATCTGGGGGGTCGCGGGTGATGAGTGTGTGCGTGGCTCTGGGGCTCCCCCAGCTCGCCTCAGCGCCCTCTGCGCACACGCCCCTCGCAGGGAGGGGGTGGGACGCCCTGAAGGGGGGTTTCTGGGCTGGGAGCCTTTGAGCCCCGAGGCCTGGATGCGTGTCCTCCCGGCCACTCTGGCCCACCTGTCTCCAGGCTGCTGACTTGGTGCAAATGGAGCCCCAGGAATGTGGGGGGGTATAGGGGGGACAGCAGCTGGGGAGGGGGGAGGAGGAGTCGGTTAGACTCTATAAATAATCCCCAAGCCTGGATAGTAGCTCCAACATGATCGTGAATTCCATCCGCCCCTGGCCTGATGCCTCAGGCTTCAGCTCACCCTGGTCCCAATCTCCTTCCCACCGTTCTACCTGCTTCCTGTTCCTGGGGCTGACGGCGGCGAGCTCCCACTTCCACCACCGCCACTGAAGCGTCCCTCCTCCTCCTTCCCGGGTTTTATGAATTAAAGTAATAATAACCTTCACGGCAACCACCCCTCGAGGGCACAGGCCCCAACTCCGCATGAGGACAAGCGCTCAGCCAGTCACACCCCTGAGCCAGAAGACTCGTCTTGGCAACCCCCGGGGCCAGGCTCAGTTTCTAGGCAATAGAGGTTCAGAGAGGCTGAGCACCTGGCTTGGGGTCACACAGCACGGGATTTAGCACAGGCAGGATTTGAACCCAGCTCTGATGACCCCGGTGGCTGGGCTTTCCTTCTCAACTGAGCCCTGCCAGAGAGTTGTCAGCAAGGAGAGGGGACAGCCACCCAGCTTTCCCTTCTGCCCTGCTCCTCATCCCCTAACTGATCAGAAGCTTCGTGGAGAGAATGTCCCTTCTCTGCTCACATACTCGTCCTCAGCCACACCCTCCACCTTCTCCCCAGCTCCTCACTTAGACCTTTAGAATAATAGCAACGATAATTAAAATACTAGCTAATCAAAATAATGCTTATTGTGTGCCAGGAATATTCCAAGCACTTAGCATACGTGAACTCCTTTAAGCCCCCCGAGATGAGGGCTATTATGACCCCCTACTGGTCACACGAGTAATCTGACGCACAGAGAGGTTAAGCCAGCTGCCCAAGGTCACACGGCTTATTGTATGTAGCAGAGCCGGGATCTTACCCATAGAGTCCCCATGCATCCCGTCCAGTCACAGGGGCTCAGGGACGGGACCCTCTGTGTTCCAAGTCACACAGCACCTGAGACAGGACGGGGTCGGAGCCCAAAGCCTTGCTCTGCCCTTGCTGGCCTCTGCTGGAGGCGAGATAACCTCCCTGCTGCTGCCCCTGCCCGCCAGGCCCCCCACGCCACCACCATGCCGTTCGGTAACACCCACAACAAGTTCAAGTTGAACTACAAGCCTGAGGAGGAGTACCCCGACCTCAGCAAGCATAACAACCACATGGCCAAGGTGCTGACCCTGGACCTCTACAAGAAGCTGCGGGACAAGGAGACTCCATCTGGCTTCACCCTGGACGATGTCATCCAGACAGGTGTGGACAACCCAGGTAAACGTCCTTGCTGGCACGTGGACGGGGACTCGGGTGGGGGGTGGTCTCTGGAGGCTGCTGGCCACGCCTCAGTCCCACTCCCCGGGCCTTTGTTTCCCCATCTGGAAGATGGGGGCCATGCTCGAGGGGCCGTTGTGAGAAACAAATGAGGCTACATGTATGAAGGGCTTGGGGCAGCCCCCAGCACGGGGCCAACCCCTCGCAAACGCACACGAGTAAAATGTGAAGAAATCATTCCGTCTCCCGGGGGCCTCAGTTTCCACATCTGAAAAAACGAGCACCCATGTCGTGAGAACAAAGGAGTCAGTGCACCTAAGGGGCTTGGAGCAGCGCCTGGGACAAAGCTCGCGCTCAGGGTCTGGCGGGGGGTGTCAGTGGTGCCTCGGCTCTTTCTCCAAGGACACCAGAGCCCCGAGAGAGGGTCCCAGCCTCTAACTCCTTGTGTGATTAAGGAGGGACGTCCCCTCGCTGTGGGCCTCTGTTTCCCCATCTGGAATATGAGGGTTTTCAAGTCTCTTACTATCTGTGGGAGCCAGTAGTCTAATACATTTCTGAAAGTTTCTCGGTGAAGGAAGAATCCGTGATTTGGGGACTCTAAAATGGTAATATTTTTAGTACCTTGCAACTGGGCCCCTGAGACTCTTTCTCCTTTGCCCTGCCCCCAGCGCCTTTCCCTCACCCCAGAAGCCCCCTCAACCTCTCCCAGCCTTCCCTCTCCATCCCTACCAACCCTCGGCCTCTGTAGTTCTGACCCAGAGGTCTTGAATGAGAGCCTGCCCACACACACACACTCACGCACATGCACAAGGGTGCGCACGCGCACATACTGTCCACACCGGACCCAGGAGCCCGGGCCTTCTTTGCTGGGGACAGGCACCTCTGACCTCACCCTGCACCCCCAGGTCACCCCTTCATCATGACCGTGGGCTGTGTGGCCGGTGACGAGGAGTCCTACCAAGTGTTCAAGGATCTCTTTGACCCCATCATCCAGGACCGGCACGGGGGTTTCAAACCCACCGACAAGCACAAGACGGACCTCAACCATGAGAACCTCAAGGTCAGCTGCCTCCAGGCCAGGGGAGGGGAGAGGAGAGAGGGAGAAGGATGGAGGTGGGAAGGAGCATTCAGAGAGACAGAGAGATGGAGGGGAGGGAAAGAGGGACGGAGAGGCAAAGAAGACAGGGAGACGGAGGACAGAGCGGGGAGAGTCAGATGGGAGGAGAGACAGGGAGGGAGATGAAGAGAAACAGGAAGCAGGGACAAAGATGGGGAAAGAGATCTACGGAGGGGAAAAAGGGACAGATGAGGAGCTGGGAGAAAGATGGAGGGAGAGACAGGGAGGGGAGAGGCAGAGCCGGGGTGGGTGGGGGGAGCCAGGGGATAAGGAGGAGCTAAAGGAAGTAGCAGCAAGTCAGAACTGGGAGCATGCCCAGCCCTGAGGCCCCTCCTGCCCTCTAGGGTGGAGACGACCTGGACCCCAACTACGTGCTCAGCAGCCGCGTGCGCACGGGCCGCAGCATCAAGGGCTACACTCTGCCTCCCCACTGCTCCCGGGGCGAGCGCCGGGCAGTGGAGAAACTCTCCGTGGAAGGTGAGAACCCCCACCCCGTCCACCCTTGGGGCCAGCCAGCTCTCGCTCTGCTCCTCTCTGGAAAGCGCTCTGTAAATCATGGGTGCTGGATGAGTGACAGCCGGCAGCATTACCCCTGGTGGACGTGAGGGGGCGCTGTCGGGGCACACTGAACCGATCCACGCGGCCCTTCAGTGGTACCAGGGTCCTGACCTCAGGCCAGCCAGCCAGCCAGCAAACATTTACGGTTGTTATGGTCCTGAGTAGGGAGCTGGGGCTCCCATGATGAAAAAGATGGGCAAGGTCACAACCCTCAGAGCTGTCAACCTGGTGGGGCATAAGAGGAAACACAGGAACCAAAGAATGATTAATTCCAACATGCTGTGTAGCCAAAACACAAGGGTGCATGACGGCATGACTGGGGGGGCCTCTCATACAAAGGAGGGGTTGAGAGACGCCTGGGCGGCTCAGTTGGTTAAGTGACTGCCTGGAGTCCTGCATCCGGGCTCCCTGCTCAGTGGGGAGTCGGCTTCTCCCTCTGACCCGCCCTCCTCTCAAGCTCTCTCTCTCAAATATATAAAACTTAAAAAAAAAAAAAAAGAAAGAAAAAGAAAGAAAGGGGGGGTTGAGACCTGATTGACAAGAAGGGACCTGAAGAATTCCAGGCAGGTGGAGTGGCAAGTGCAAAGGCCCTGAGGTGGGAAAGTGTGGCTGGAGCTGAGTGGACCAGGGGAGGAGATGTGGTTGGAGAGATATGGGCGGCCAGGTTGTGCAGAGCCTTGTGGGCTGTCCGGAGGGCTTTGGCTTTGACCCTGAGGGCGATGGGAGCTCTGGGAGGATGGTGAGCAGAGTAAGTCCACAGGATCTCATGGAGTCCTCTGGCCATTGAGTGGGGAACAGACTGTGGGCAGAGGTAGGAGCAGAGAGACTGTAAGGGGGCAACCGCAGAGGTCTGGGCTCCGGGGTGCGGGGTAGGCAGTGGGATGTAGAGAAAGAGCGGGTATGTTTGGGGAGTAGAATCATCGGGGCTCTCAAGCATTTTGTTCTGGTAAATGTTTAACAAATAGTTCTCAAAACAAAAACAAAAACCCCAACCAACCAACCAAACAAAAAAACCAGCCCCAATTGGCAGCGATTGCCAGTTTCCCTGGTGTAGATTCTCCTAGCATGACCAATTTTAAGCTATGAAACATGTCATAGAGGGATGAGAAAAGATGCACAGCAGCACCTCGTTACATAGTATCCCCATCATCAGACAGAGATGAAAAATCTTTAAGAACATAGATAATAAAGATGCAATAAAGTAATTAGGAAGTGACCATTTTGAATATTTACTACCTGTGGGGTTTTTTTTTTTTTATGTATTTATTTATTTATTTATTTTTAGAGAGGGGAAGGGGCAGAAGGAGAGAGAGAATCTTAAGCGGGCTCCACATCCAGTGCAGAGCCTGACCCAGGGCTCGATCTCACAACCCTGAGATCACGACCTGAGCTGAAATCAAGAGTCAGATGCTTAACTGAGTGAGCCACTCAGGTGCCCCTTATTACCTGTGTTTTAAAATGTAATTTATTTAACTGGAATTTTACATAAGTTATTATTATTATTATTTTGGTAAGTAGGTTCCACGCCCAACATGGGGCTCAAACTCAGGACCCTGACATCAAGGGTCACGTGTTCTACTGACTGAGGCAGCCAGGTGCCCCTAGGTAAATTATTTTTTTATAAAGGTTTTATTTATTTATCAGAGAGAGAGAGAATGAGAGAGAGAGAGAGAGCATGAGAGTGAGGAGGGTCAGAGGGAGAAGCGGATTCTCTGCTGAGCAGGGAGCCCGATGCAGGACGCGATCCTGGGACTCCAGGATCACAATCTGAGCTGAAGGTAGTCACTTAACTGAGTCACTCAGGTACCGCTAGATAAATTATATCATTACATAATGCACTATATTAAAATGTATAATGTGTACGTAAATGAATACACATATATTATGCATATATACAAATATATACATATTATATATTTATTCTATATATGAATATATACAAATACGACATATGCTATTTCATAATAATTTTTACGGATCGCTGCCCAAATCCCTAACATGTTGACTGTCTGTCTTGTCGGCCAGCCAGAGGGGTTCCAGCACACAGCTGCTCACAGGTGGAGGGGACGTGAAGGTCAGGGAAAGGGAGAATCCGTGCGAAATTTGGGTTTCACCCTAGTGTTCGTGTGCCGTTACCACATCCACAGCACCAAGCCCCCCCTCTACACCCAGGGCGCGGTGGGTAGGCTGCTGACCACTCCCTTGTGTGGCCCCCCTCAGCCCTCAACAGCCTGACAGGCGAGTTCAAGGGGAAGTACTACCCTCTGAAGAGCATGACCGAGAAGGAACAGCAGCAACTCATTGACGATCACTTCCTGTTTGACAAGCCCGTGTCCCCACTGCTGCTGGCCTCGGGCATGGCCCGGGACTGGCCCGACGCCCGCGGCATCTGGTGAGGTCCCCTCTCCAAGCCTCCGCCAGTCTCCTCCACCCCCAATTCCTCTACCAAAGCCAACACCATAAAAATGACGATGTTTCCGAGTGTCCCAGAAAAGTGACCTTGCCTTCCACTCCTGTGTGACCTTGGGCACATTATTTTTTTTTTGAAGATTTTATTTATTTGACAGAGAGAAACACAGCGAGAGAGGGAGCACAAGCAGGGGGAATGGTAGCGAGAGAAGCAGGCTTCCCGTGGAGCAGGGAGCCCGATGCGGGGCTCGATCCCAGGACCCTGGGATCATGACCTGAGCCGAAGGCAGACGCTTAACGACTGAGCCACCCAGGCGCCCCTTGGGCACATTATTTAACGTTTCTCTGCCCTGGTTTCCCCATCTGTAAAATGGAGAGCAGAGTAATTGAAAACGGGGTCTGGGATATAGTAAGTGCCCAACATTTTGGCTATTAGTTTTATCTCTTATGGTTGCTAGTTAGGTTTCCATGAACCTTTGAATCTCCAATTCTGATAGTCAAAGATTTCCAAAGGTTTTGAAAACTTAGGCCTCAGATGATTTGGAGAGTCTGAGTTCCAAGATATACAGATGGGATGATTCTAAGGTTCCAAGATTTTGAGTATTTTTAGGTTCTCGGATTCCACTAATTCCAGGTTCTGTGATTCAGTGGTTTCAGACATTTCCAGATCTAAATGTTTTACGGTTCTAAGCCTCTGTTTCGTAGATGTCACAAGGTGAAGGCAAGGTTGGTCCTGAGACCAGATGTAGGGTTTCCAAGATTTATCAGTTCTGATTCCCAGCGTTTGTCCTTCACAGATTCTGAGATTCTAAGGGTCTGTAATTTAATGCTGTTCAAAGACTTAAGACCCTAAAGATCCTCGATCCTAAGATTGGCGATTTCTCAGATCCAGTGCCGTTCGGGTCTACGGGGGTAAAGCTTCTGCGATTTCGAGGAGCCCGTGCCACCACCAGAGACATCTCAGGCCCCCTGCCCCCTAACGGTGGGGGTGTTTTCGAGAGGCCGGGAATGGGGTGGCCACGCGGAACTGACGCCTTGGCCTCCTCTTGCCCCACGCTAGGCACAATGACAACAAGAGCTTCCTGGTGTGGGTGAACGAGGAGGACCACCTCCGAGTCATCTCCATGGAGAAGGGGGGTAACATGAAGGAGGTTTTCCGCCGCTTCTGCGTGGGGCTGCAGAAGGTGAGCTGCCTGCCTCTCGCGGCGGACCTGGGACGCCCCCTTGAACGCCCCACCCGCTTCCCAAGGCTCCGCCCCCCGGGAAACCCGGCTCCACCCTATGCGCCGGCCCCGCCCCTAATGACCCGCCTCCTAAGCGTTCTCAAGCCCACCCCCTCCGCATCTCGCACCGCCTGGGTGGTCCGGCCCCTCCCTTCAGAAGCTCGGCGCTCGCGGTTTTCCAACCCCATCCCCCACCCACGTCCTCACCCCGTCTTCCTCCTAACCCCGTCCTGGTTGCGGGTGTATTTGGGGGCGCCCGCTGGCGCTGACCCCAGCCCTCTCGCCTTACCTCAGATTGAGGAGATCTTCAAGAAAGCCGGCCACCCCTTCATGTGGAACGAGCACCTGGGCTACGTGCTCACTTGCCCGTCCAACCTGGGCACCGGGCTGCGTGGAGGCGTGCATGTCAAGCTGCCGCACCTGAGCAAGCACCCCAAGTTCGAGGAGATCCTCACCCGTCTGCGCCTGCAGAAGCGCGGCACAGGTGCGCCTCTGCCCCGTCGCGCCGCGGCGTCGGGGGCGGGCCTTGTGCGGAAGGGGAGGCGGAGCATCCACGCGGGCTCTGGGGTGGACAAGGGCTACCCCTCCGTGAGCCTCAGTTTCTTCCTCTGTAAATGGGCGACCGCACGCTTTGTCTCATAGGAATCGATAGGGCGTCACGGCTATATGATATACATTGTGTATGTCCCCTGCCCCCTAGGGACCTCGGTTTCCCATGTGTAAAGGAGAGGACGGTGGTCAGAGTTCAACCCCGGGCAGCCGGACTCCAGCCTCACTCTTACCCACAATGCTATATATTCATGTCGGATGGTTGAGGGGCGAGGTATCTAAGTCAGCCGGAGACGTGAGCCCACGAATAGGCATTTAGGAGACTGAATGCACGTAACCGGTTACGCAGTAGGCGCCCGGTACGTGCGGCCATCACCGTCGGGCCCCACTCCTGCACCTCTGCTCCCTCCTTATGCCCCTGCCTTCTGCTCCTGCAGGGGGTGTGGACACAGCTGCTGTGGGCTCAGTGTTCGACATATCCAACGCCGATCGGCTGGGCTCGTCCGAAGTCGAACAGGTGCAGCTGGTGGTGGACGGTGTGAAGCTCATGGTGGAGATGGAGAAGAAGCTGGAAAAGGGCCAGTCCATCGACGACATGATCCCCGCCCAGAAATAGGCGTCCCGGCCCGCTCGCCGCCGACTGCTGGAGCCCCAGCCAAAGGGAGGACTCGGCCGGTCCGGGGCCCGCCCCGTTCCCCCCAGAGCTCCACTTATAGGGGTTCGGCCACCTGGGGGGTCTATCCGACCACCTCGGAATTCCATTTCCAACCAGAGTTCCAACCAATGGGCGTCAGCCTCTGAGTTCTGGCCAATGAGGAACCTCCTCACACCTCCCTCTCCTTTTCCCAGAGCTCCGCCCCCCACCTGGAGCTCTGGCTAATGGAGGGCTCTCCAACACCTCGGGAGCTCCTGCTTTTTCTACACCCAAAGCAACAAATAAAAGCAATGGTGGCCCTAACTTTTGTGCGATAGCTACTGAGCAGGAGGAGGAGGGACGTTTGCAGTCGGCCGCTGGGCGTCCTCAAAGGGGCGTGCCCTCCCTGGTCAGGTTTTATCCCATCTCTAAAATGCGGCAAAGTTAGTGAACAGTCTAATTCCAAATCGATACGGTTGTCTGAGGAAATCTGAGACCCAGAGTCGCGCGGCCCCCTTCCCAACCTCAGTTCCCAATCACTCATACTCAGATCTCAAACGCAGGGTCCCCGCGGGGGGAAGCCAAACCAAAAGACTGAGACTTGAATTTGGCCCGCGGGCTTCCAGTTGGAGACCTACCGTGAATTTCAACACATACCTCATTGTATCCGTCACTGGCCTCCTTCTGTGTGTTCTCTCTTCATCCCTCTACAGCGGCTACCACTCCTTTAGACTTCCTTTTCTTTGCTCCAGAACCTGCCATCACTCTCCACATCTCCTAGAATGTGCTCCTATTATTTGCAACTCAAGAGCAAACTGAAATGCGCCCCACTCTCTGAAGGCTCATCTTTCCGGTTCCCTCCCCATTGTTCCTCTATACACTCGTGCTTCTTACACCCTGCGATTCCCACCCTAAGTCTTTGCCCATGCGCTTTGCCCCCACCAGACTGAGGCTTGGCTCCTAGTATCCCAGTGAAATCTCCCTTTTGGAGAGCTTGGTCCCAGGAAGGAGGTGGGGAAGGGCGGTGGGAGGGGGAAGTAATAGAAGTCCGGAAGCATCTGAATACGTACTGAGTGTTAGCCACATCAATCACCTCTACCGGACCCAATACCCCGAGGCCTCCATCAGCATGAGCTTCCTTGTGGCTTCAAAAAGAGACGAGGGTTTCAGAAGGAAATGTGAGACAAAAGTAAGTGGAAGACAGAGAGAGCCCGAGGGACCTGGAGGAGGCACTTTTTCAAACATGAAGTGACTCAGGTAAAGGGGCCTTAGAGATCAAGAAATGTGCTCTGTTTTATGGAGGGGAAACTGAGGCCAGGGGATGTTCCCCAAGCGTTCCCAGAGATTACTGAAACAGGAAGGCTAGGAGAGAAAGACAAGACCTCTCAGATGTCAGAATGTCTTTTACAACGCTGTCCCCAGATGAAGATTGTATCACTAACCCCAGCTCCACTGCCTACCCGACCCCCGAGGCCACACAGACCACGGGTGCTCCAGTGGGACTGTCGGACCCAAATCCGACTGTCATTGACCATGCCTGTCCTGCCCATCTTGCCTCATAAGCCTTAAATGCACCCCTTCTCCCTCCACCTCTGTCCCTCTCCGACCTCCTCCCTACTCTCCTGACCTGTCTCCTTCCCTCTCTTCGCAGCATAAACCTGTCCCTGCCTCTCCCTTGTTTACAACCTCGCCATGGCTCCCCAGTGTTCTTGGAAGAAAGCCTGGGCCCCTGTCCACGACCTTCACGGTCCTGCCAACATCTCAGCCTCACTCTTCCACAGATTCTACTCACTGCAAATTTTCTGCCATTTGTACTCTCGCTCTCCTGCTTCCCCGGCATCATATGAGCTGTCCAGTCTGCCTAGAACACAAGCCCCCTACCTGCCATGTCTAGCTGTTCATCATTCTCCTGGTGGCAGCTGGGCTGTTCCTCCTCCAGGAAGCCCTCCTGGCTGGGACAGGCACCCTCTTGGCTTCCCCAGCCTCTGCCCCATGCCCCCCTAGCCCTGCCCCGTGCCCCCCTAACCCTGCCCACTCTGGATCATCACTGATGCAGTTAAATCCAGCTTTCTCCACACCGGACTGAGCCCCTGGAGGGCAGGACTGGGGCTGCTTTGGTCACCGCTATGTCCCCAGCACAGGGCTGGGCACACAGGAAGCCCTTAGGGATTGGGATTTCTAGAGTTGGTTGGTGCCCGCCACCTGACTCAATAGAAACACCTTCTAGCAGATCCTTATTCTGGCTTCACTCATAAGACAGTGATGCGGTTCGGCCCCAGACCCTGAATTTTTCAACAGTGACCACTCAGTTTCTGCCATCCTTCATTTCTCATTTGACTTTGCTATCAGCCCCAAGAAGAACACAAGACAAGGGTTGACCATACCATGCCCCAAGTGGGCACCTGAGGCACAGCAGACTAAGTCTCATCCCTACATACAACCCTCCATGGCTCCCTAGTGCCCTTGGATGAAAGCCCAGCTCGCTCACTTTGGCCCTTTGGCCTATGAGGCCCTGTGTGAACAACCCCCGTCCTCTACTGCTTAGCTCTATTGAGCTTCTATTTCCTTCCTCTGGCTAAGGACACCTTGACTTTCCTCTGAGGAACCCCTCTAAATCCAGCTCTAGGCAGGGGCCTGGCTGCTTCTGAGCAACAGTGACTAGGTCACGGATGGTCACATGACTTCTCGGGGCCAGTGAGAGTCCGTCTTGGGACTTTTGCCAAAAGTCGGCGATGAGGAACTTTCTGTTGCAGAAACTAGGCAAAGGGAGGAGGGGTTGGAACTCCTGGGGTCATCTCTGCCATCAGGGAGTGTCTGATGAAACTACGGGCTGAAACTATTCAAATCACACTGAAAAAAGCCAAGATGCGATGGCCGGCCCCAGGCTATTAAGGAACATAAGCAAACGGATATTTGCTTAAGTGTAGATGGATTGTGAGTCCTAATACAGCATTTCTCTGGTTAATTCTCCACCACGCCCAACATAGCAGCCACATCGAAATTACCCACAGTTCTCTGAAGGTCTATCATGCACTCCCACCCCTAGGCTTTCGCCCAGGGCATACCCAAAACACGGTCAACTCCTACTCATCCTTCAAAGCCCGACTCCCCGCATTTCCCTGACTCCCCTCCCGCTCTCTTCTGGGATCCACAAAGTAACGATTTCTCTAGTATTTGGTGTCAGAACCCATGCCCGCCACAGACAGGGGCTCCTTGTGTCTCCGTGTCCAGCACTGGGCCTGGCATGGAGTAGGCACAGGTCAATGACTGTTTATTGAATAAATGTACTACTGGAGTAAGAAGTGGCTTAGAGTCCGGTATAACATGTGGGTGGGCACGTGAGTGGATGAATGGGGACCAATATAGGAACTGGGGGCCTCCTGGATGAGGCCGAGGTCTGTCCTGCCCTCCTCCACCAGCATCCTTGACCCTCACACCCCCACTACTCCCATTCTGCAGCTGAGAAAACCGAGGCTCAGAAAGGAGGCACCACTGGCCCAAAGTCACACACCACCTCCTCCTCATCT
>JAQQSY010003862.1:0-12683 GCA_028646535.1 Procyon lotor
GTGGGTTTGGCTTATTTACCTGACAGAGACAGCGAGAGCGCGCACAAGCAGGGGAGAGGGAGGGGGGAAGCAGGGAGCCCGAGGCGGGCTCGACCCCAGGACCCAAGATCACGACCTGAGCTAAAGGCAGACACATAATGACTGAGCCCCCCAATTCCCCCCCTCTTTGCTCATTTTTAATGGGTGGTTTGTCTTTTTGTTGAATTAGAAATGTTCTTTACGTGTTCTGCATGAGTTCCTCCCCGAGGTCCGATTTGCAGATGTTTTCTCCTATTGGGTGGGCTGGCTTGTCACTCTCGAGGGCGTCCTTAGAGGCACAAACGTGTTTTGTTTTGATTTTGGCAAATTTCAAATTTATTTTCTTTTGTCACATGTACATTTAGTGTCGTGTCTTAGGAGCATTTATGTAACCCAGGTCGTGAAGACTTGCTCCCATGTTTTAGCGTAAGAACTTTTATAGTTTCAGCTCTTAAACTTCGGTCTATTATGGGTCAGTTTTGTGTGTGTTTGGCGCAAGGAAGGGACCCCCCCGGCACCCTTCTGCACGCGGCAACCCAGTTACCCCAGGAGCACTTGTTGGGGAGCAGGAAGGAGAGCGGCCCCTTCAGGATGTAGGACATGTAGTCAGGGAAGTGGCCATGTGAAGTCGCAGCGAGCTGTGGGAGGTGTGGCAGGGGCATCGGGGACACTGGTGCCCCCGCAGTGTGGGTCTCCCGGGGCTGCTGGATCGGCGGCGGCTGGGAACAGCAGAAGCTCCTACTCACTCGGGTCTGGAGGCCAGAAGTGCAAAGTCACCGCGTCAGCGCTGCGCCCTCGGACGGCCCCAGGGGACGACCCTAGATCGGCCTGACATCCGGTGGCACCGGCCCTGGCGATCTGTGGCTGGCAGCCGCACCCCCAGTCCTGCTGTCCGGGCACATGTTCACCCTCTTCCTGGAAGGACAGCAGTCCTACTGGATTGGGCCACCTGCTCCCGCACGACGTCACCTTAATGCCCTCCAGCTGCAGCAAGCCTATTTCTCATATAAGCCCACCGTCTGAAGTCCTGGGGATTAGGACTGCAGCCTATCTTTTGGGGGCACCATTCAAGCCAGAACACCCACCATAAAGACTTTGAGTGTCCTTAGAAGCAGATCTGATCCGCACGAAGCCAGAGCCACAGCAGAGAGCACAGAACAGACGCTGGGCTCCCCTGCAGCTCTGCGTGGGACACATGGGGTGAGAAGGGATGCAGGGATAAGGAAGAACGGGCAGGAGCAGAGACTCCTCCACGAGGGAAAAGTCTGGGAACAGTGGTCAGGAAGAAGAAGGCACGGGGCCCCTCGTGGGGCCTGCGGCAGACGTGACAGGGGCCGCGGATCCTGTCCCCTGGCCCGGCCCTGCACCTGCTGCTGTGGGCCACTGAGCGGGCGCCAGAGGCCAGACCCTTGTCGCAAGCAGACTGTGGTGTGGCCCCGGGATCATGCTGCGGCTCACCTTTCCCAGAAGACGTCCCAATCCACCCCTCCTCTTCCGACCCCCCCGCCGCCCGCTGCCCACCCACCCCCCAGTCCTTCTGCAGAGCCGTCAGTCCGTGCTTGACAGTCTGCGCGCTTCACCCCGAGCTCGGGCAGTCGGCCCACCTGGCAGGAGAGGGGAGCACAGGCGACAGGCAGGCCCCGTCATCTGTCAGAGGGCGGCCGCCCACAGGCCGATGGGAAATGCCATGCGGTTCTCACATTTCGATTTCCACGGATAGAACTGATTCCAGCCATTGGATGAACAGGTCAGCTTGCTCTTTGCCCTGAGAACAAGGCAAAGAACAAGTTCCTGGATGTAACTGAACAACTTCTTTCTATTTCAGGCATCTACATAAGCATTTCCTGACTACTGTATAGAAATACCGTTGAATAAGCAGGCGAAAGGCAGCAGGACTTCTGCTCCCATGTGACAGATGGTGACACGCGTGAACCACCAGAAGGTCACGTAGGCAGACACGTCCTCTAACCCAGCCACCGGCCTGGGGTCGGGGTCCCCGCAGACGCGGGAGCGGGCAGCCTGGGAAGACCAGATGCCCGCGGGGGTTGCTTCCGTGTCCACACCGCAGGGTCCTTCAGGGGACTGGCCGGCGCGTGCAGGGGGCAGCGTGACGAAGAGAGAGGACATTCTGTGCGTCGGCAGCCCGATGGTGCCGCGTAGAAGGAGGGATCTCGGTGCTGATGGGAATGTGACGGATATCAACCTGCGGTTCTGATGGTGGCTCGGAGGGCCGGGAGCTCACTTGTCCCACAGACACGGTGGAGGGAGCCGCGGGGATCCCAAGGCATTAATCCCCTCGGCGTTGCTGGTGCCAAACGCTAATAAGTCACTGATTGTTTTAGTTCATGCGGGACCACTAGTATTTATTGTATTCTCCCGTCGGGCTTGCCTGCTGGTGAGTAAATCAATAAGAGCTTCATTATTTCATTTCTTCTCTCTCGACGGCGTGTCTGCGGCACCAGCCCGACACCCTGTTATTGATGGGACCTTCCAGGTAGGCGGCCGGGCAGGAGCACACGGGAGCACTCCGAATTCATAAACGAGAGTGCTCTGGTCGCACGCCTCCTACTTGTGGCTGCGGTTCTCACCACGCGGGGCCTCTGGGCCCCGCCAGGCCCCGCCGTGGGAGCTGGTGACAGGTGGCTCATTGTCTTCCTTGCAGAGCCCTGTGCGGGAGCGCCCGCCAGCCCCCGGGAGGGTGGGCCCCTCGGGGACTCGGGGACTCGGGGGACGCTTTTCAAACCATCCGAAAGAGTCGAAATGGGGTTAAATGTGTGGACTGGAGGAGAAGCTCCAAGGGCAGGCGGGCCAAATGCCTCCCCCCCGCCCTGTCCCCACACCCCCAACCTCAACCCCACCCTGCTCCAGGCCTCAGGGGGCCTGAGCCCGGCAGCCTCCCTCGTTGGAGGGCTTCTGGGGGGGATTCAGACAACGAGATGCAGGCGGGAGGGGGAAGCGGGGGCAGGGTTCCCTCTCGGACTCAGCTGGAGGTCTGTGTGGGCCCCAGCTGTCTGGGGGGCGGGGAGGGGGGGCGGGCAAACTGTCCCCTTTTGTTCCCTCGGCGGGAATGGTGGTGGCTTCGATGTCTAGGGCGCCTCTAGTGGTCGCCTGCTTGGTTTTCCTGCTCTTGGCCCTTCAACACCTCCCTTGGTGAACCTGCCTCGGTCAGGTCGCTCAGGCTCCGCGGTGCAGCCCGCGGACGGCGGCTTAAAGGTCGTCAGAGCATAATGAAAAATCCGCGGGCTTCAAAGGGAGAACAATTATATCGAAACATACTTATCAAAGCCTTTAATCCAATACACACGAGAACAATAGACACACCTTTTCTTAGCGCGTCACACGAAAGTCTCACGGAGGCCCCAACACTTCTGTGTCTGGAAAGAGGGATGCGCGTACCCAGCCCTCTGAGGTCTCTGCAGAAAGGTGCTGCCTCTTGAGACGTCTGCAGTCTCATGATAGTAAAAGTAACTGGTGTAACACTACATATGTTCATTGTACGTCAATTTTTTAAAAAGTCCCTATGCTTCAGGGGCACCGGGGCGGCTCGGTCGGTGAGGCGTCCGACGCGATCTCAGTGCCGGGCTCCAGCTCAGGGTCTTGAGTCCAAGCCCCACGCCGAGCTCCATGCTGGGCGTGGAGTCTACTTCAGAAAAACAGGATCAGTGCTTTGTACCGGTGACAGGTGAGCTCATGAAACTGCAGTTCGTTGCCACGTTCATAACTAAAGGGCGTGCCAAGCTTTAGTTGGAGGTTAGTGAAAATAAAGATGTAACTGTTCTAAGGTCACAGACTCCTGAATTTTATCCACAATGGTTTTAGGGGCGTTTGAAATGGAGATTAGCAATGTTTGCCACGGACGAGCCGAACATCCCTGGGACTTTGAGGCTGAGACTCACGCTGTCCTTCCCCCAAATGGCCACTTCACTGTTACCCAGTTTCTGAGTGATGTGCTTTCTCGGTCCCCACAGACGTCCTGGCCACGCTGCCGCCTTTCCCAGGCCGGTGCCCCCGCACACGTGGAGTCCTCTGGTCTCTGAGGCTGGGTGTTCTCAGCGGGCACCCCTGCCCGGGTGCCGCAGAACCCACCCCCTGCACCACCATCTCTAGGATCTGAAAGCCTCTCTTCAATTTCCAAAGCCCTTCAGGCAGAGCCTCTTCGGGGGTGTGGGTAAATGCAGGTTGGACTCTCGAAGCAGAACTCCACTTTTAATATTTTAGGGAAATTATAGAATAATATATTTCCGCACAGGAGACAGTTTCCTGGCCCCAAACAAGCCATTAGTCAGTTGTGGTGCAAAGCAGACTCTTTTCCTAATGGAGTCCTGTGCGGTGTCTTTGGCCCCGGCCAAGCTCTGAACTGGGTCAGAGACAGACGTTTTCTCAGGGTTGCTCTGATGCTCAGGTCCTGGGGGAGGACGCCAGGTTAGGGGGCCAGGCCTCGACCCCGAGTCGTGGAAAGAGCACCCGTGTTCTTGGGCTGGGACTGAAATGCTGGGACGGAAATGCTGCTCCCAAGGAAGCTCGGGCAAACTGCCGAGGAGACCACTCCCCCATTAAGGGACACCAGCTGTTCGGCGGAACTGTCTTTCCTCCCCCTTTTAATGAAATCGGTCGGGTAAAAAATGAGCGACACACATTGTGTATGTGGATCGCGTGGCGACCGCATTTCTCACGGGGCCGCGGGGCTTCGTCCAGGGTGCCTTGGCACACGCGTGCTAGTGTTGTCCTCGTGGGCGTAGCCGCGGGAGCGTGTTCCCTCCTGGTTCTGGAGTCGGGGCTCTGCGACCCAGTCCCCACGGCCCGGATGCTTCCTCCCGGGGGCCTCTCTCCAGCTACCGAGGATTTGTTGCCATTGCCGGTGCTCCTGGCCGCGCAGAAGGTGTCACCTCACGTCCGCCCCCCCTAAGGCGTTCTGTGGGCCTCTGTCCTCATGGGCACAACTCTGCTTCTCACGAGAACACGGCCCCGTGGGAACAGAACCTCGTCCTAACTTGATCACATCTGCAAAGGCCCTATTTTTAAGCAAGGTCACGTTCTAGGGCCCAGGGGTTAGGGCTCCAACATGTGACTCTGGGAGACAAAACTCAACTCATAACACGTATTATCTTTTCATAAACTGGAAGCTTCCCAATGGAAGCGTGTGTCCAGCTTGCTTTATCTCAGACCCACGGCAGAACTCAGTAAATACCAGCGGAGCCGCATCCACACGGCCCCCGGGTCCCGCCTCAAAGCTGTGCCCGGGAAGACCAGCCAAGGTCGGGACAGCAGAGGCCGGCGGAGAAGACTCATCCGAAAGGGATTCTTCCCCTCTACGGGCTCAGATCCGGGTGTTTTTCTTCGTCGTAGACACCCCTCCGACCACGGTGGGAACGTGGGGGCGCGGCAGGGCTGTGACCGGCTGGGCTTCGCCGACGGACCCCTCTCAGCCGCTGTCCGGACCGGTTGCCTTGTTCCCAGCGTAGCTTCTGGTCCCAAACGGAGCGCGGCAACTCGGGACCGGGACCCAGCAGGCCTGCCGGGCAAACCCGGGGCAGCCCGTTGGCGGAGGGCGGAGAACCTGACCCCACTGCGGACTGGCACTCGGCTCCCGTTTACCCCTGACCGTCAGCTCCGCCGCCACGTCCCGCGTGGGCTGCTGGCTGATGATGAGGTGCAAGGAACTCGAGGAACCCAGGGACACATCCCAGGCGCGGCTCACACTCCCCGCCGCCCCCTGGGGCCTCGGTCTCCCCATCCGCTCGGGAAGGGCCCGAGCCCGGGGAGTCAGCGGGGCCCTTCCGGTGTCCGCGGCTCTCCCGTGACCTCCCTCGTGCCCGGGGCACCCCCGCAGCTGCCCTCGGCGTGTCGGCCCAGCCCAGGGCTCCTGATGCGCTTGTCCTAACGGGAGGTGGTCCGGTTGCGGGGAGCAGACGGCCCCCCCAGCTCGGGGGACTGGGAACGCCCAGGCCATCTCGCGGCCGCCCCGGGCAGAAGAGGAGCACGTCCCCCAGAACCGCCCTGTCCGAGACAAGGCTTCCCCCTGCTTCCTGGGGACACAGGGCTGCACGTGACTGCGCACACGCGCGCACACACATGCATGCGCACACACATGCACACGCACACACGCACAAGCACACACACACATGCACACGCATGCACAAGCACACACACACACATGAACACACACACGGGCACACATGCCTTCGGCTGGCCTCGTGCTGACCGGTCAGGCCGCATTTGACCTTCGGCCTAAGAAGGCGCCGTCCACGGCTGCCTCCTAGTCTCTTGATTCAAATTCTCCAGGGAGAGAGAAGAGATGGACCGGCTCAGGCCGGCGTGGGTCGGTTCTCCTTGGGGCAGCTCGCCCTTGGTCTAGTCAGGTGTAGAGGAATTTGGGGGAAACTCCAAATGCAAGGGCGAAGCTGGGGCTGGGCAAACCCTCTAGGGAGGGGGAGGGGCTGAGAAACGTTTGCTGACGGGCCCAACACAGGAATCCCCAAAGTGACCGCACGGTCATTGCCGTCAGAGCCAGCAGCCCCGTCCGGAGCGCAGGGGGGGAAGGGCTCCCGGCTCCCGTCGGAGCCACAGGAGGCCCAGTCCACCTCCCTCCCAGCCCCGGCCCAGGCTGGCCCAGTAAACCTTCCCAGCTCTCCTTGAGCTGGCGGAACAGTGAGGAAGGGACAGGACGGCGTTCCCCGCCGGCCTCCTCCGGTGACCGCAGGCAGCCCCAGCGAACCCGTTTCTGCTCTTGACCTTGGCGGGAACCCTGCCCCTGTCCCGCGGCTTCTGGCTGTTCTCTGAGCCTCTTCTCAAGCCTTCGATCCGTCCCATCAACTATCGATGTATTTCCAACACACTCTTTTTGCTCAAGTTAACCAAAGCTCCGGTTTCTTGTAGCCAAGAACCGTGACTAATTTCACATTTAGTAGATGGTCGTTGCTTACATGAGCGAACGAATGGGGGCCACGGATTGCAGAAGGAAATTGGCTTTGAGTTTCAGCTCGTCCCTCCCACTATCGGTGCCGCTGGGCAGAGGCCGGCCGGGTGCCCTGGGAACCCTGAGGTCTGCTTCTCTGTCCCTTGGAGAATGACAGCGCTCGCCCGGGCACTTTCTCCAGCGCAAACCCCCCCCCCCCACCGGAGCTCTCACCCTTCCCCTCCCGATGCTGTCAATGATTAGGCTACGTAACTTAAATATTTATTGAGCGCATATCTTATGCCAAGAAGAAACCAGGAGCCCTTGACCCAAGCTGCTGCTGGGAGGACCGTGAGGTTTGTCCCCAAGAAGGTGTCTTTGTGCCTGTTTACAAGGACGTTTAGGGAGGAATCCTTGGGTCAGAGGATATGTTCACTTCAGACTGTGGGAGAGAACCCAAACTGCCCACCGAGGAGGTCACATCCGTCCCCCCGACAGAGCCGAGTGCGCCGGCCGGGATTCTTGCCCCCAGACTCTGTCTTTGCCGGGAAACTGAGACAGGTTCCTTCCAGGCTTGATCGGCAATGTTTTTAGTATCAGTGACGAAGGGGGTCTTTTCCTGTGCGTGAAAGCACTTGTATTTCCACAGGTTATACAGCCTCTTGATTTCGTCAGTAAAATCGCTGGTGATGATGAGCACCCCTCCCGGGGCGAGGGGAGGGCGTGAAATTTCCACCGGGCGTGGGAGAAATGGCAGCCCCATGAATGTTGGTTCATGATGGGGATGCCGCGGGCACCAGACTAGGGATGCACGACACAATCAGAAAAGACAAGAAGTAGGGCGACCGGGGGGGCTCCACTGGCCGAGCGTCTGACTCTTGGTCTCAGCTCAGGTCGTGACCTTGGGGTCATGAGACCGAGCCCCGCGTCAGGCTCCGCGTTCAGCAGGGAGTCTGCTTGTCTCTGTCTCTCTCAAATGCATAGATAAAAATCTTAAAAAAAAAAAAAAGGTGACTTTAATCTGAAAGAAGAAAGATTTGGATGTTGTTAAATATTCTCTGTCCCACTACGATGAGCACAGTTAGAAGGAGCTGGTCCCATTCCCGCGGGGACACCCAGCCGAGGAATCAGTGGGCCCTTTACGAAGAGTCCCTTCTGCCCCCCCCCCCCCCGGGGACTTGCCCGGGGGTCTGAGGCCCTGTTTCCCACGACGGTTCTCGCCCGGGCACGGGTGGGCAGTCTCTCCCAGGCACCTGAATCAGCACCGTCCCCTTCAGAAAGCCCCCTGCCTCTGTGGAGCCCCCGCACCCCTCCCACTCCTCTCTGGAGCCTTCTCTCTCTGCTTGAGCTCCGGCCGACCCAGCGGAAGCTTCCGTCGGGGTCCCTGGTGAGTCCATGTGAAACAAAGGATCCCGCCCTCCTCCACGGCTTCGGCTTCCCACCCTTTTGAGAAAAACCTGCCCTAACATCCAGTTCGCAGGCAGGGGCTTGGTTTGGGTTGAAATCATGGACAATGTGTCAAAGCCATTCATAAGATACTTAAGCTAAATGTATTAAAACCCAAACCACAAAGGTTGCCTGTGAATAGGAGGGACATCCTTATGCGTGAGCCAATCCAAACTGGTCCTCTGTGGTGGTGGCACAGGTCGGGGGTCGGTTCCTGCCCCCTGTCGCTGTGTCTCTGCGGGCCTACTTGGGGAAAGAGCAGGGAGGGGTCCGGACTGATCAGGAAAGCCAGAGGAGGGCCGGCCCTTGTGCTGCCCGCAGCCTGTCCCAGGCTCCACAGGGGAGCCCCAGGTCCTCCCAGCACTGAGAGCCACTTCCCTGTCTCGCGGGGCTCCCCGGGGCTTTGGAAGGATCATCCTAGCAGGGCCTCCTCCCCATTATGAGGTGCGTCCAGTCCCGTTTCCATCCATGGTGTTGGTGGGCAACCCGAAGCCTTTGATCCAAGGTTGTTTACCTGCCGGGGACGCCAATAACTCTGCTGAACAATGGCTCAGCTCCAGGGGGTTATCTGAGACCCAGACCTAGTTCCAGAACAATCAACTCTAAGTTGTTTAAGAAGGCTGTGTACATTAAAACAGCCATAAATCCCGGTAATGAATCCAGCAGCATGGGGAGAAATTCATTACACATCTGATACACGGGGCTATTACTTCAGCCCTTGGTGCACATGCTTTGGAGGGCGGTAAATGCGGGACGGAAATGCAATATTAGCACAGCGCCCCATAAACGGAAAACACTGCGCGTTTCACGGGGCGGAGGGCTAAGAACCCAACCACCGCCCGACACCTAAGTGCTTTATTATTGTAAGATTCCTTGGGGCCAACAGTTCAGCGAGGAGAATTTATAAACATATTGCAACCCTTGGAAGGATTTCAGCATAATTTGCCTGGGCTCCTTCAGGGAGGCGAACGCATCTCTCGGTCTCTGCAGGCAATAAAAAGAGAGGGGGGCTGTTTGTATGTGCCGATGACTTCACGGCATCTGAAATGCTTCATGCTTTCCAAACGAGGTGGGTCTGCCTTCGAGACTGGGAGCCGTGGCCGGGCCCAAGAACGTCTGGGGAAGGCACAGGACGCTCTGAGCGCCAGCCTGTGGCTGCCAGGCAAGGCAAGGTCAGCTGTCTTTCTGAAACCCTTTCATTTGGAAGGGAAAACGCTGATGCATTGGGTCCAGTCCTCATTTGATTTCCATTTGCAAATGAACAGGAATGATTTCTTCCACTTACCCTTGGTGATTAACCGCTGGCAACCAACACAAACAAATGAGCCTGCCCTAGTTTTCAACTTCCTAAGTTAGACACTTGAGAAATGTCCCATCTTGGGTTTCTGGGTCAGGAATGAACCAGCACGGGTAACTGTGAGGAGTTAACCTTGGCTTTGGGGGCTGGCCTGGCTCTTTCGAATATCGGTCGTTTTGGGGTTCTTTCGAGTGGGTGACGTCTAGGGAAAGTGACCTCCTACAGAGTGGGGCTGGCTGGCCGGCCTTGCCGTTCTGGGGTCAGAGTGGGGGTGGCCGCCTGCTTCAGGATCAGGATGCGTCTCAGATGGGGTCCTTGCGAAGAGTCTGGTCTCTCCGGCTCTGGGGGGATTCTGCTTCCCCTCTTCACCCCAGAAGCTGGCCGGACAGGTTCCCTCGGGGGTGGACCCAGTGCGGCCCCTTCCCCTGGATGCGCCCTCTGAGCTGCCCTCGCTTCTGTGAGATGCAGAACCTCCTCGGGTCAGGGATGTGTGTCTGGGAAGGTGAAAAGGACATCCTCCTCCGGGTCCAGATACCCTGCACTGAAGTGGACTTGACCTTGGGGTGTCCATGAGCGATCTTCCATCTAGGACAAATGTCTCATCAGCACCGGGCCATCGGGGGCAACAGGGATGTGTGGGGAGGACGTGTGGTCGGCGGGAGAGGCGTAGAGGGAGGGAAGTCACCCCCTGATCTTGGATGAAGAAAGTCGAGGCTCTGGCTGACCCACAAGGACAGTTTCGTCACCGCCTCCCCCTCCCTGGCTCTGCCCCTTTCCCTCTGACGGCTCCTGCTCCAACTTGATCCAAAGCCGTCCCCGCAGCCCCCGCAGCCCCCGCAGCCCATGGGTCCCCTCGGTCACCACGGTGCCCAGACCCTCCACCTGAGTGGCTCCTGGCTCGATTTCTTTCCAGCCACGCCGCCCAGTCGCCTCCGGCCCGCTCGCCCCCACCTCTGTGATCTCTTGCTGGTTTTCCTGCGTTTCTCAGATGTCGCACTTTCTCCGGGTCCAGGCCTATGCTCCGTTCTCAGTTTAAACCATCTTCCCGTGAGACTGAGCCCATTTCTCTGTTCGAACTCCCGGCTCAGCATCTCTACCCTCCACCTCTCCGGGCTCCAGACCGAACCGCGCGGCTGCCTGTCTGCAGGTCTCCGTTCGGGTGGCTTACAGGCCACTCCCGCCCAGCGTCTCCAGGACTGGACTCCTTTCCCCTAAAACCACACCCCTTCTAGAACCTTCCGCGTCACGGTGCCACCCCTCGCTCCGGGGGCTAAGCCAGAGGCATGGAGCGCTGCGGGGCTCCCCCCACCTCACCAGGACGCCTGGAGGCTCCACCCAAATCACTCCTGCGTCCCCTGCCCTCCACCCGCCCTCGTCCAAGCCTCCATCGGTACCTACCTGAGCTGTTGCAGCAGCCTGCTGCTCTCCGCACATTCATTGGCTTTCTCTAATCCTCTCTCCACATTGGAGCCAAAAAGACATTCCAGAAATTCGAACAAAGTTCTTCAGTAGCTCCGGGAGCGCAGAGAGTCAAATCTGAAACCCACACCGCGGCCGGACAGGTCGTGCATGACTCGGCCCCTGCCACGTCTGCCTTGCCTAGCCACCTTCTGGCTCGAGTTCTTTCCCGAACCAGACTCAAAGAGTTCCCACACTGCTGAGTGCTGTTCCTTCTTGTAGGTCTTTCTACAATTCACTAGGCTGACCTGAACGGCAGTGGGTGGAAAGGACAGATAGTATCTCCTGGGGACAAGATGGACACCGCGGGGACTCTCCGGAACTGCTGGTGGTCAGTTGGCTCGAGCCCATTGGGAAGCTGACAGTATTACCCGGAGCAGAGGGCACCTACCGCTGGGACCCTAACTCTGCTTCTCCCTGTGCACCCATGAGACACAAGCAGGGATGTTCACAGGGGCACAACTTATAACAACTCCAAACCAGGAGTAACTCAAGCCCTCCAACAGCGGGATGGACACTTGGTGGCGGAGGACTCATCGGGGAGGCCCCGGTCACGAGGACAACCACACCACAGCTCCTCCAACATACTTCAGTTCACAGTTTCCTTTCAGCACCAGGGATGCACGACATGTCCACCAAGCCCTTTCCATCTAATGATTCACGTCCTTTAGTTGTGGGAAGTTACTGGACTTTGTCCATTGGACTTTCCTCTTTCCTATTTTATCTCATCTCTTTTTCTGGAACTCCTGTTTGTCTGAGGTTTGACTTTTGGGTTTGATCCTCTAATTTCCTTCTTCTATTCAATCTCTTTGTCTCTCTATACATTTTTTCCGATGGGTTCCTTCAACTTTCTTTTCCAAACTCTGAATTGTTTTATTCAGTAGCCTATATTTTTAGTATGTAAGACCACTTGGTTACTTGTGAACTGCTCCCTGTTTAAACTAACATTCTGGGGGCCCCTGGCTGGCTCAGTGGGCTAAGATTCCGACTCTTGATTTTGGCTCAGGTCGTGATCTCAGGGTCGTGGGATTGAGTCCTGTGTCCAGCTCTGTGCTCAGCGTGGAGTGTGCTTGAGGTTCTCTCTGTCTCCCTTTCTCTCCCTCTCTTTATTTATTTGAGAGAGAAGGAGAGAGAGGGAGAAGCTGAGCAGGGAGCCCGATGTGGGGCTCGATCACAGGACTTTGGGATCATGACCTGACCTGAAGGCAGATGCTTAACGACTGAGCCACCCAGGCGCCCTAAATAAATACACATTTTTTAAATAAACTAACATTCTATTCTATTGTTTCGTGAATCCACTATCACCCCTTCCCTATCTGGAGATATTCTTTGCAGTAATTCAGTTTTCAGTTTTCTTCTGCCCCTTATAGTATGTTTGCTTTTATAACTTCTTCTATTTTTCCTTCATTTTATCTTCGTCTTTATATTGGAAGCTTTCCTCAAATGCCTTGTGATATTGGGCCACCGGCTCCCATCTGGGCACGAGGTGTTCAGAAGCCGTTCGGAGCTGTGTGTGATGGACTGAAGGCGGCCACAGATCCTCTCCTCTCCTCCCACTGAATTACATCC
>JAQQSY010003863.1:0-12683 GCA_028646535.1 Procyon lotor
TGCACCCAAATGTTTATAGCAGCAATGTCCACAATTGCCAAACTATGGAAAGACCCTAGTTGCCCATCAACAGATGCATGGATAAAGAAGATGTGGTTGTGGTGTATGGAATGTTATACCATTCCATAGTATAATGGAATACTATGCAGCCATCAAGAGAAATGAAATCTGGCCAATTGCAACAACGTGGATGGAACTGGAGGGTATTATGCTAAGTGAAATAAGTCAGCCAGAGAAAGACAATTATCACATGATCTCTCTGATATGAGGAATTTGAGAGGCAAGGCGGGAGTTGGGGGGGGTGGGGGAGAGAAATGAAACAGGAAGGGATGGGGAGGGAGACAAACCATAAGAGACTCCTAGACTCATGAAACGAACTAAGGATGGCTGGGAGGCGGGGGGGTAGGGATAGGGTGATTGAGCTGTGGACATTGGGGAGGGTATGTGCTATGTTAAGTGCTGTGAAATGTGTAAACCTGACAATTCACAGACATGTACCCTGGGGCAAATAATACATTATATGTTAATAATAAAAAAAAAAAAAGACATTTGGGAGTTTAGTATCCCCAGATTCAACATGAGGAATTACCAAGCACGTATTTCAATCAGAAAAAAAATTAGCTCAGAGGAAACAAACAGGATGAACAAAACAAAAAGATGAAAGTTACAAATAATAACAGAAGTTGATAAAAAATGTTTCTAAATTAGCTATTGATATTGATTTTAAAAGAGTGAAACAAATATTGGTTTCTTTTTTTCTGTTTAGAAAGGTACATCTAAACTACAGATGGCATGGTAAGGATAAAGTGAGGATATATTCGGTATATATTTAATCCTTATTGCTGTGTAACAAATTAGCCAAGAACTTGGTGTCTTAAAACAATATGTGTGTGTGTGTGTGTGTGTGTGTGTGTGTGTGTGTGTGTGTGTGTGTATTAACACAATAAGTGTTAATCTTATAGTTTCTATGGGTTTAAAATCAGGACTTAGCTAAGCCAAATCTCTGCTCTGAGCTTTCTTCCATATATTAATAAAAATTCTGCCCATTTAGCACAGTTACTGTGCTGTGTCTTTCATCTAGCTTGCGAGACACCTATTCCAAAGAGTTCTAAAAAGCTCTGTATAATCACTGCAGAATGGGTGGATCTTTCCCTCAATGAATTAACACTGTGGCGAATGTGTTTTTCATCTGGTTGTGAAGACTTATTTCTATATTTTCTTTGAAGGGTTTATGGCTTTAGTTCTTATATTTGAGTTACTGACACATTTTAAATTAATTTTCTCTAAAGATTTTATTTATTTGACAGTGAGAAACACAGCGTTGAGAGGGAACACAAGCAGAGGGAATGGTAGCGGGAGAAGCAGGCTCCCCGCTGGGCAAAGAGTCCGATGCGGGGCTCCATCCCAGGACCCTGGGATCGTGACCTGAGCTGAAGGCAGACGCTTAACGACTGAGCCAACCAGGCGCCCCTTAAATTAATTTTCTATATGATGCGAAGCAGGTGCTCAACTTCCTTCTTTACCTTGAAAATCCAGTTGCTCCAGAACCATTTATAGGAGAAGTTGTTCTTTCCCCTATGAATGAATTTACCACCATTGTCAAAAACTGGTTGGTCTCAGATTTATGATTTATTTCTGGACTGTCAATTTTATTTCATATCAGTTCCTATGCCAGTACCATATTGTTTTGATTACTGTAGTTATTCAGGAATTTTTAAATCATGAAATGTGAGTTGTCTGCCTTTATTATTCTTATTCAAAATTGTTTTGACTGTTTAGGACACTTTAGCATTTAGCATGAATTTGAGGATCAGATTTTCAATTTCTGCAAAAAAGCCTGTTGTAATTTTGATCATAATTTTGTTGAATTTGTAGGGTATAGATTTGGGGGTATAGATTTCTTGACAATACTAGATCTACTGATACGTAGACATGGTATTCTTCTCCATTTATTTATGTCATCTTTAATGACTTTTGGCAGTGGTTTATAGTTTTCAGTGTACAAGCCTTTCACCTCCTTGGTTAAATTTATTCCTGTATAGTTTTTCTTTTTGATGCTATTATAAGTGGGATTGCTTCTTAAAATTTTCTTTTTGTGTTGTTTATTGCACGTGTGTAGAAATAGAACCACTTTTCCTTTGTTAATCATGTCACTTGCAACTTGATGAACATTTTTTTTATTAGATTTACTAACTTTCTTGTAGATTCTTTGGAATTTTCTACATGTATGATTATGTCATCTATGAGCAGTTTTACTTTTTTCCTTTCCAATGTGTATGCTTTTTATTTCTTTTTCTTGTCTGATTGCTGTGGTTGGAACTTCCAGTGCAACATTGACTAACAGTGATGAAAGTGTGCATCCTTTTTTTGTTGTTGTTTTAAATGTGTTTAAATAAATATTGAAAGTAAGTATGTTAATCATTAGAAAGTTAGAAAATAAAGCAATGAATACATATAAAATGAATATAACTGAAAAAGACTAAAAGAATATAATAAAGATAAGAACGGAATTTATTGAAATAGATAATAAATAAAAGAGATATAAGTAGCTAGATTTTTGAAAAGGACTATCAAGCAGATTACAAACCAATATTAGGTGGTTTTTATTACTTCTGTAGAGTTATATAGGAGAATTGCATTAGAATGTGATACTAAGCAGGCTTTAAGTACATCTATTTTTTTTTTTTTGAATGACTAAAGCAAGTATGGGGATTTTGTGAATATTTGTCATGTAATTTTTTGTGTTTTTCTAGATGATATAAATATGTACAACAAAAATTATGTACATGTATTTTAAAAGAAGATCCAGCAGAATGTGTAGTTTTTAGTGTTCATATATGTTTTAAAATACATTTGTCCTGGGGCGCCTGGGTGGCTCAGTCGTTAAGCCTCTGCCTTCGGCTCAGGTCGTGATCCCAGGGTCCTGGGATCAAGCCCCGCATCGGGCTCTCTGCTCAGCAGGAAGCCTGCTTCTCCCGCTACCATTCCCTCTGCTTGTGTTCCCTCTCTCGCTGCGTTTCTCTCTGTCAAATAAATAAAATCTTTAAAAAAAAAAAAATTTAAAATACATTTGTCCTTTAGTTCTGTCACATTAAAAAAGATTCTAAGTTAGAAAGAAGAAACAAGACCTAAATAATATTCTTTCAGAGAAATTAAGTGATAAGCACAGGAGTTGGGGGAAATCTAATATCATAACAGACTTCAAAATTACTGTGTTGCTTTTTTTTAAGTGTGGAGCATTAGTGAAAATTAATTTCCATATATTTCCAATCTGCTTACCCTTAGCAATTATTATTATTTTATTTGGTGAACTGTGAGGCTGGACTATAGGAAATAAGAAACTGAACATGCTAGAGATTATCGAAGGAATGGATGTATGAATGAACAGAACATATACCTCAAGACATCAAAATATTACTACTTTTTAAAAATATGCATTTCCATCTGAAATAGCTTTAAAGCTTCATTGAACTTAACTCTCTTCAGATTAAAACAAACTTCGTAGTTGTTTCTCCTAGAATAACTCAAAACTTAACATTTTATTTATAAAATCTCATTCCATATTTCTTTTTCAGAAACATACACACTTATTGCAACATTATCGAAAAGCAAAATGTTAAATCTGAGAAATAACCCTGTGATTTTTTTCTCTTTGAAATTTTAATAATTTTCCTATTTTTAATCAAATATTTAAGCCAGCTTGGGATTCCTCCTCTACAGCAGAGTTAGCAGTATTGTGCAACAAAGCAATCCACACTTGTAATGATGACATCTTATTTTATGAAGACACGACCACATTTCAATGAATAAATTCATGAAGTCTCACCGCTCTGTGACCCCATATCTACAGTCTTCTTTATCTGGTCCCATTCTAGCTCATTACTGTCATAACAAAAGCAGCCGTTCTATTTCACTTCTGATCTTATCTGTCCTTTAAAGGTGAAGAAACATAAAAGCAATGAAGAAAATAACCTCTCATTTTTCTTTCTTTAAATGGCCAGTAAACTCACTTTTTTTAGTCAAATTCACTCAAAATAACTATATGCTTTTTTAGTAGGGGGGTTTATTAGATTATGAAACTGTACAGAAAATATAATTGTCCTATCTTCAGCTCACCTTTTTCAAAGATGACTTTTTGTGGATGAAGTCTCATTAACATTCAGAAATTATCCCACTGAAACCCTGAAGATAGGAGGTAAATAGATGAGTGTGTGAGCTGAGTCTCTGTGAGGCATTCACAAGGTCAGAGACAACTCATTAAAATACAGCTAAAGGGTCTCTTAATGATAGAGAGTACAGCGTTATCATTCTTCGTCACTCTCTTCTAAGTCCTGACCCCTAGAATCTTGCTAATTCATATTTATGTACATGTTCAAAGATACTATTAAATATTTAGGATCTGAGAAGCATGAGGTGATTTGCAGTGAAATTAGTCACCCAAAAGTTCTAATAGGAATCAGATAAATGTAGCAGATTACTACAGAGTATTATCGCATCTGCATCTCAGAAGCTCATAGAACAGAGAGGGAAGAAATAACACAATAAATTTTAATAAATCTTTGGAATTCCGGAAGTTGGGAGAAAATCAGTGAATTATTTAGTAAAAAGGAAATAGTTGTTACCTAATGCCTTTAGAATGGAAGAGGGAAAAGTAGCCAGTAACTTTATTTTTGAACCACAAAGATGACTCAGGACTTGGAAGCGTAAGGGAACAGTAAATGTAGGGAGACAGTTCCAGACTGTAAACAGAGTGGTTTTAAAATGCAGATGCCTTTACCCCACCAATGTAGCCTTGCCTGTATCTGTCTCCCTCACACCGACCTGCCTTACCCTTCCTGCAGCCATTTTTCATTTCTCCTACAGATGCTCAGCATTTAGAGATGCAAAGTACAGCAGAAGATGGTAATGAAGCATGACACTAAAAAACATGGGCGTTAAGTCCGAATTCTCAGGCCCAAGCCTTTTCTTGCTACTGAAACACCTATAGCAGGCACGCAGGTCTTGAGGCCAGAGGGAAGGTTTGCGCAGTCGCAGTATCGTAGCCAATGAGGTTTATCTGAGGCGCGATTATTGCTAACCCAGGACAGAGGGAAAGCAACTAGCATAGGAAGAACACCCAAACTGGAGTAACATAAAAGAAAGAACAACCAAGTGGGATAATCTTAATTGCTGTAAAGACTGATACTCCAAACAATCTTTACCATCAATTTTATTTACTTACTTGTAGTAAATAAGAAGTAAGCAAGTAAACTTTTCATTTGTCATAGGTTGTTTTACAATCTGTGACAAATATTAGAAAAATATGTATATTTATTGTGTTATTACATCTTATTTCATCTCTGAAATTCCCTTTGCTTGAAAAGATTCGATCGTAATCATATTCATAATCATAATCACATATTAAAGTTCTACTAATCGTCTTTCTTGAAATGAGGCCACAACAATTTTATAAATATGATAGCTCTGCTCTGAAAAACAACTGTTTTTTTGTTGTTTGGTTGCCATTTGTGATTAATGACTGCTCAATGAAGCAAACCTGGAAGCAAACCTGGAACAAAAGAATTATCAAGTGTTATTAAAAGTGTATTTCTTAGTATTTTATTTAAATTTATATTTCAATAGATACTTTCGGTTATACACAATTTTTAAAATTACTTTTTCAACCTTATATCCTATGAATCTTTTTTGTTTCTCATACAATAACAGTTCCTTGAGCTGCTTGTATAATAACATCAGTGGATAGACTTCTGTGTTATAGGCAAAGTGAAAAATTTTTTTAAATCTACGGTAACAAAGTCACATGTTTACATTATGCCCAAAGAGGAAGGTTAGGCGGAAAACAACTTGTCAGTCCTCCCTACACGTGGATGATGTCTTCAGGGCTGAGCATTATTTAAATCTCTGTCTCAATCAACCTGAGGAAAAGACTGCATTTACTTACCTGCCAAATCAAATAGCAAATAAAGATTTGGCTGATTGGGGGGGAGGGCAGGTAAGGGTTGGAGGAGTGAGAGCTATGTAGGCTACCAATTTGATTTCATAATTTTTCATAATGACTAATCCATTTCTAACAGCATACTACACACTGTAAAATTATTTATAAGGTTTAGTCTGTTCTTTGCGATTTTTATGGCTAAGCGATATAATAAGTCAAGGACAATGTAATTAGTATCACTATGTGCAGAATGCCATAAAATGCTAACAAGTGCTTTTGTCTCATTTCTTATTTCCCTGGGGATTCGAAGGAGGAGTAGATAACACCATCCGCAGGAGTGAGAATCGATGGGTCAGTATTGCTTCGGTGTAGATTTTAGTAACTGCATCATCTAAGGTTCACCCTTAGGCAAACAGATGCTGAGTCTGGCTGAGGCGTTTTGATAAATATTTTGTATTTGTGCTACTCCATAAAAATCTAATGTAAATTCTGTCACTGCATGATCCTTTATAGACAAATATTTCTCATAGTATTATATTTTCCAATGATGCCAGAACACTATCATGAGAATATAAATTTAGAAATTTGCCTTCAGGGTTGACTTTTTGATAATACAATTCCTATTGTATTTCAGCTACATCCATGACTTCCTCAAAGATAGATTTTTGCTTTCTGGTTTCTGTAGTTTCTGCGAGGTTGGCAAAATTCCTGTTAATGAAGAATGAAATGTCCATATTTAAATTTTACCCCTATTTTTAGAAGCAGTTCATATTTCATCATCATGGAAAACTGATAATGTAAATTAGGTGAGAATGGATAACTTTTTAAAATATTAACTATCAAATTCAAACATATTTTTCTAAACTCGGAAAAAAAATGTTACTTCAGATTAGCTAATGAGAGCATTTTAAAAAATATCTTTTCATTATATGAAGCTATTGATTACATAGTAGTGACATGCAAAAAAGATACTCTTTTCTTCACTTTCAAGAGTAATAGCTACCAATTTCTGAGTGCTTGCTGTAAGCCGAATAATGGCCTGCACAATTACATATTTTAATGTATAATTTTATAACAAACGTATAAAGATAGATGTCATCATTCTCATTTTTCAGGTAAGGAAACTGAGATTTGGAAAGATCAAATAACTTGTCACAAAAGAGTTAGAAAAAGGAGCCAGACTCAATTCCACATCTCATTAGCCCCCAAAACTCTACCCACAGACTATATTCTATACTGTTCCTTTTTAAAGGGAAAAAACACCATTCAGAGTTTTAGAAGTAAGACCTGTAATCACATGAAAGATTGTCACAATACTGAAAAATCTCAAAGCTAGTTTTCAAATGCTTAACCTAGCATATCAATAACAAAAAAGCAATTGTATATGGTTTGCTAATGGAAGGACACACTTAATACTATGGATAATATATTTTCATTCTTAATACCATTTTTGCTTCTTCATAGTATGACCTTTTTAAGAAAAGTTGACTTGATTCAGATTAAACTACACTAATTTGAACAGTCAATTCTTTCATAAATATTCTGCATAAAATATAGATTTTTTTAAAAAGTAAAATTACATTATACAAAGTGACTAAAGAATAATTATTTTGAATTCCATATTCCAGAAGAGGAAATAAAACTTGAGGTCAGATGTTACAAAGCGATTGCTCTAAATATTTAAAGTCATCATTTAACTAAAGAGGAGTTGCCTCTTTTGGAAAGATCTCAAAAATTAAGTAATGTAGTACTTGACATTTTCTTAGTTTAGTGACAATTTAATTTTCCAATGTCTCATTCTTTTCCCACATTTCCCTTCTGTTACTATGTTGAAACAGTCTTCGGTTTTTATCTCTAAATCTATATATAAGCCTAATCTTAAATATATCCACACAAATGTTAAGTACATAAAAAGCATAAACATATACATATACCAGCATAGTAACTTCTTGTAACATGGCATATTATCACTATCCATGTAATATGATAACTTACTAGCAAAAAAAAACCCATGTATTTTTGATTGAATATTGAAATTAGACACAAGTCAAAGACCTGTGTAACTTAAAAAATGATGGACTGAGTATGTCCATAACAAAACGTGCTTTTTTTTTAAAGATTTTATTTATTTATTTGACAGAGAGAGAGAGAGAGATCACAAGTAGACAGAGAGGAAGGCGGGGGGAGGGGGAAGCAGGCTCCCTGCTGAGCGGGGCTCCATCCCAGGACCCTGAGATCATGACCTGAGCCGAAGGCAGAGGCTTTAACCCACCGAGCCACCCAGGTGCCCCAAAACGTGCTTTTCCTATAACATGATATTAATCATAAGGTATCAATAATGAGAAGTCTTTCATGAATAGCTTTAAAAATGTTCTCACACTGGGTGCCTGGGTGGTCATGGTGATGGAGGGGAAGGGGTGGAGGGAGAGGGGGAGAATCTCAAACAGACCATGTGCTGAGCTCAGAGCCCAGCATGGAGGTCAATCTCACAATCTCCCAAGATCATGACATGAGCTCTAACCAATAGTTGGATGCCCAAACAACTCAGCCACTCAGGCACCCCTGAAACTTGATTTTTAATTGTGGCTTTCTAGAATATAAATACAATAGATTTTTCAAAAAAAGCATGATTTTTCTGTTCAGAACCTTTGTAAATCCTTATTCTAATTTATTCATAAATTTTTAAAATTTTCTATCTACATAGACAATGGTGAACAAAGTGTGTTTTTTTTTTTTTTAAAGATTTTATTTATTTATTTGACAGAGAGAGAGAGATCACAAGTAGGCAGAGAGGCAGGCAGAGAGAGAGGGGAAGGCAGGCTCCCCGCTGAGCAGAGAGCCCGATGTGGGGCTTGATCCCAGGACCCTGAGATCATGACCCGAGCCGAAGGCAGAGGCTTTAACCCACTGAGCCACCCAGGTGCCCCAAGAGTGTTTTTTTAATCTTTATAATATTTATACATGTCAATTTCTTTTCTTAACACACTGACATAAACCTCTAATAAATTGTTAATTAAGTGAAAGAGTCAGTAATGAACATATTTGTTTTATTCCCTATCTGAAAGGTAAAATTTTCAATGGATCATTACTAAGTATGGTCTTTTTTAATGTAGACAGCTCTTATAACAGGTAAAGAGCTATCTATAGAGGTGACCCACCTTGAAATGGCCATAGGCCTTAACTAGCCAATGGGCTACTTACAACCAGGCACAGTTATCAAAGAAGGGAAAATCCCTTATGTTTTCATATTTCTTCATTCCACTTTATAACTATAGTCCCTCACCACCTCCTCTGGCAAATAGTCTCTGCTTTGCTGTCCCTGCCTGCTGCTCCCAAGCAGTGTATTCAATAAACTTCTATCTCCTTTATTCCACCTTGAGTGAATACTTTCACTGCCTGCGCTGCAGGCCCCCACCTAACTGGAATGCACCACACTATCCTTTTAAGTACTTCATAATTTGAGAGAACTTTTATGGGGGGGGAATAAAAAAATGTAAGTTTAGCTATCAGTTTTTCTGTGTCTCGTAAAATAATCATATACTTTTTTTCTGCTTTAATTTGTGTCATGACTCACATTGATTTTTAAGATTTAAATAACTATGTATAGCTAGTATAAACTCCACTTGATAACCATATCTGTGTTTTATTGGTATTTTATGTAGACTTTTTCTCCTATGTTAGTAAGAAGACTGGTTGGTAATTTTGTTTTATCATATTAGTCTTTCATGGTTTTTTGTTTCAAGGATAAATCATCCTCAAAAATTAATTTGGTGAATGTATCTTTTTTTTCCTTCTCATAGGTACTTTATTTAAGATGAGAAATTATAGGAGCACTTGAGTAGCTCAGTTGATTAAACATTTACCATCAGCTCAGGTCATGATCCCAGGGTCCCTGCTCAGCAAGGAGCCTGCTCCTCCCTCTCCTCCCCATTTGCACTCTCTCTCACTATCGCTGTCGCTAACCCTGTCTCTCTCTCAAATAAATAAGTAAATAAACAAATATATAAATCTTTAAAAAAGGTGAAGAATTATATTTTTCTCTATATCAATGGCAACAACCACATTAACTGAAGTATTGAATCTGAACCCTCAAAGCTCCTACCCTGGCCACAACAAAAACCTCACATTTCACATAATATTTTGGGCCTCAAATGCCAGGGCTATGCCATTCCTCAGGATTACTGACCATGCACTGATGTGTTGGAGCTTTATGGGGACAATAAATAGCACTCTTATAATAATTGTCTATTGTGCTATTACAAATTACCACAGGTTTACCGTCTTACAGTTCTGGAGGTCAGAAGTCTGAGATCAGTTTCACTGGGTTAAATTTATAGTGTCAGCAGATTCTCCCCTAGAATCTGCTCCTTGCTTCCTCCAGCTTCTAGTGGCTACTTGCTTTCCTTGGCTTGTGGCCATACCACTTTGATCTCTGCTTCTATCATTACACATATTTCCTTCTCTCAGTCTAACACTCCTCTTACAAGGAAACTTGTGATTATATTAGGTCCACCTGGATAATCTAGAAATAGGATTCCCAACATATTTACCTTAATCAAATCTGCAAAATCCCTTTTGCCATGTAAGGCAACATATTCACAGACTCTGGGGAATAGGATGCAAAACATCCTTAGGTAAGCATTATTCAGCCACCGTAATCTACTCTCTATCACCCAATAATCCACATCTGTCTCACATGCAAAGTGCATTCATTCCATCTCAAACTCCCCCCAAAACTCAACCCATTATATTAGTAATCTCACCTAAGTTTTATCAGTTCAAAAGCCCCAAGTCCTATGATCTAAATCACCTACATTAGCTATGGGTAAGGCTCTTAGTATAATATATTCTGGGGCAAAATTCCTTTCCATATGTGGATTTGTGAAATTAGAAAACAAGTTATCTACTTCCAAAATAAAATAGTGAGGCCGGAATATGATATTAGCTATAGACATTCCTATTCTAAATGGGGAAAATGGAAGAAAAAGAGGAGTCATTGGTCCCAAGAGATTTCAAAATCAACTGGGCAAATTCCCACAGGTTTCAAGGCCTGAGTATAATCCTCTGCATCTTAAATTCCTGCCTCCTAAGACCGTGCCTCTGCCTATGAACTTATCTTTCCTTTTTCTTGACAGATAGCATGTGTCTGAAGCTGAGTAGTGTTATCAGCCTGCTTCCTTCAAGTGGAACTTTCAGACTATGAGAGCCTTTTTAATTATGTACTCTTACTCTCTCTGTCCCTTTCAGTCCAAGTTGGCACTGTTTCTGCTGGGATAACATTCTCAGAGCCTTGTAGATCTCCCATCTGTATTTCCTAAATTCACTCAATTAGACAAGAGGATCCTCCAGAGATCTTTCCTGCAAAATCCCAATTCTATTTTTGATTTGTGCTGAGATGACTGAGAGGACAGATCCATGAGAAATGAGCCTAGTTTCTTCAAACACCCCTCTGTGTGGCAGAATACTTTGATCTTTCAATCCTTCGGAGACACTAGAAGTGTTCGGTTATACCTTTGGTGCTCTGTCTAGAGCGTGCTTTCTTGGTAATGAATCTCTAATTTTAACCATCTGGATAGCCTGAGAATTTCCCAAATAGAAAGCCTTAGATTTTCTTTGCTTAACGTTTTTTTCCCTCAATACACCCCTTTCCTCACATTTTACTCTAAGCAGCAGGAAGAAACCAGCCACACCTTCAGCTCTATACTTGGTCATATCAGCTAATATTGGAGTTCATCATTCCCATGTCTTATGTACCATTTAACTGCAGAACTCTAGTTAGCTAAGCTTTTTGCCGCTATACAACAGTAAATAATGCTACCTTCAGTCTCCAGTAATGTGTTCCTCATTCCCATCTTAGCCTTCATTTGCATCACCTTCATAGTTCAAATCTTTACCGTGTTTTTGAGAACTTAGGTGTTTTCTGATATAATATATATCAGCTCTGCCTTACTCATTTCCTTCTATATAGAGTCATTTTCATCTATATTTCTACTAACTTGTCAAGACAATCCAGGCATTTTTTAAATCATCCTCCCCCAAATCCTTCCAGCCTCCGCCCTATGCCCAATCTAGAGCTGCTTCCACGTTTTTTTTTGCTATTTGTTACACAGCAGCAACCTACATCAAAATCAGTATTTGTTTCTGATTATTGCCATAACAAATTGCCACAAGCTTACTGACTTAAAATAATACAGATCTTACATTTCTGGAGGTCAGATGTCTAAAATAGGTTTCACAGGGCTAAAATCAAGGATTTGATGACGGCTGGAATAGAATATATTTCCTTTTGTTTTCCAGCTTCTAGAACTACCCACATTCCTTACCTCATGGCCTCTTTCAACACTTAAAACCATCAGTTACATCACTTTGATCTCTCCTGCTGTCATCACACCTCCACCACTGTCTCTGACACTCCTGCCTTTCTCTGTCGCAATAAGTGATTTCACAGAATGCACTATTGTCACCCAGGACAATCTCCCTATCTCAAGAGCCTAACCTTTTAAAAATACTTATTTATTTATTTATTTTAAAAAGAGGTCAAGAGGGGGAAGACGGAGAGGGAGAGGGAGAGGGAAAGAATCTCAAGCAGATTGCTTGCTGAGCATGGAGCCCCACTTGGGGCTTGATCTCATGACCCTGAGATCATGACCCACGCTGAAACCAAGAATCAGATGCTCGGCTGACTGAGCCACCCAGGTGTCCCAAGAACCTAAACTTAATCACTTCTTCAAAGTCTCATTTGCCATGT
>JAQQSY010003864.1:0-12682 GCA_028646535.1 Procyon lotor
GTATAACCCTTTTAATGTACTGTTGGATCCTATTAGCTGGGTTCTTGTTGAGAATTTTGGCATTCATATTAATGAGGGATATTGGTCTGAAATTCTCCTTTTTGATGGGGTCTTTGCCTGGTTTTGGGATCAAAGTAATGCTGGCCTCATAGAATGAGTCTGGAAATTTTCCTTCTATTTCTATTTTTTTGAAACTTCTTCAGGAGAATAGGTATTATATTTTCTTTGAATATTCGGTAGAATTCCCCAGGGAATCCATGAGGTCCTGGACTCCTATATTTTGGGAGGTTTTTGATCACTGTTTCAATCTCATTACTGGTTATTGGTCTATTGAGGTTGTCAATTTCTTCCTGTTTGAGTCTTTGTAGTTTATAGGTTTCCAGGAATGCATCCATTTCTTCCAGGTTGCTTAACTTATTGGCATATAGTTGTTGATAATAATTTCTGACAATTGTCTATTTCCTTGGTGTTAGTTGTGATCTCTCCCCTTTCGTTCATAATTTTATTAATTTGGGTCCTTTCTGTTTTCTTTTGGGTAAGTCTGGCCAGTAGTTTATTGATCTTATTAATTCTTGCAAAGAACCAGCTTCTGGTTTCATTGATCTACCTATTTCTGGTTTCTAATTCATTGATCTCTGCTCTAATCTTAATTATTTCTCTTCTCGTGCATGGCTTAGGCTTCATTTGTTGATTTTTCTCCAGGTCTTTAAGGTGTAGTTAGTTGGTGAATTCAGGAGTTTTCTGGTTTTTTTTTGTTTGTTTGTTTTGTTTTTGTTTTTGTTTTGTTTCTTGAGTGAGGCTTGGATGGTTATGTATTTCCCCCTTAGAACTGTATTTATAGTATCCCATGTGTTTTGGACCAATGTGTTTTTGTTCTCACTGGTTTCCATGAATTGTTTAAGTTCTTCTTTGATTTCCTGGTTGACCCAAACATTCTTAAGCAGGATGGTCTTTAGATTCCAAGTGTTTGAATTTCTTCCAACCTTTTTCTTGTGATTGAATTCCAGTTTCAAAGCATTGTGGTCTGAGAATATGCAGGAAATAATCTCCATCTTTTGGTATTGGTTGAGACCTGATTTGTGACCCAGTATGTGGTCTCTTCTGGAAAAAGTTCCATGTGCACTTGAGAAGAATGAGTATTCTGCTGTTTTAGGGTGGAATGTTCTGTATGTATCTATGAGGTCCATCTGGTCAAGTGTGTCATGGAAAGCTCTCGTTTCTTTGTTGATTTTCTGCTTAGATGATCTGTTGCTGAGAGTGGAGTGTTGAGGTCTCCTTACTATTAACGTATTTTTATCAGTATGTCTCTTTATTTTGGTTAACAGTCGGCTTATGTGGTTGGCTGCCTCCATGTTGGGGGCATAGATAATAATAATTGTTAGATCCTGTTGTTGGATAGATCCTTTAAGAATGATACAGTGTCCTTCTGTACCTCTGACTACAGTCTTCAGCTTAAAATCCAATTTTTCTGATATGAGAATTGCTACTCCAGCTTTCTTTTGTGGTCCATTGGCATGGAAGATGGTTCTTCTTCCCCTCACTTTCAGTCTGGATGTATCTTTAGGTTTAAATTGAGTCTCTTATAGACAGCATATGGATGGGTCCTGTCTTTTTATCCAGTCTGCATCCCTGTGCCATTTTATGAGAGCATTTAGGCTGTTCACGTTGACAGTGATTATTGAAAGATAGGATTGTATTGTCATCATGTTGCCTGTGAGGTCCTTTTTTCTATTGATTGTCTCTGTATATTTCTGTTCTATATCACTGTTGGGGTCTTTCTCCTTTCTCCTTTTATAGAAACCCCCCCCCCCTTAATATTTCTTGCAGGGCTTAGACCACTTAGTGGTCACTTACTCTTTAAGTTTTTGCTGGTCCTGGAAGCTCTTTATCCCTCCATCCATTCTGAATGACAGCCTTTCCAGATAAAGTATTCTTGGCAGCATGTTCTTCTCATTTAGGATCCTGAATATGTCTTGCCAGCATTTTCTGGCTTGCCAGGTCTCTGTGGACAGGTCTGACATTTTTCTGATGTTTCTCCCTCTGTATGTAAGGACTTTTTCCCCCTTAACTGCCTTTAAGATGGTTTCCTTGGTTCTGAGATTTGTGAATTTTACTATTATATGCCAGAATGTTGGTCTGTTCTCATTGATCTTGGGAGGGGTCCTTGGTGCCTCTAGGGCATGAATGCTTGTTTCATTCCCCAGATTAGGGAAGTTCTTGGCTACCATTTGCTCAAATATATCTTCTAGTCCTCTCTCTCCACCCATCAGGGATCTCCATAATTCAGACATAGGAACATTTCATGGTGTCGTGTATTTCTCTGATTCTGTTTTCATGGATTTTAAGGTGTTTGTTCCAGGCCTCCTCCTGTTTCTTCGTATCATTTTGTCTTCTAGGTCACTAATTCATTCTTCTACCTCATTTACCCTAGCTGTTAGAGTATCTAGCTTAGATTGCGTCTCATTCATGGCATTTTTAAGTTCAGCCTGATTAGCTCTCATTTCTGCTCTTAGAGTATCTATGTGGCTGTTAATGGTTTTCTCCAGCCTAGTTACTGTCTTTGTAACTGTTACCCTGAAATTTATTTCTGACATCTTGCTTATATACATATCCATTAGGTCTGCAGGAGAGGCCGTTGTTTCTGTTTTTTTTTCTTTGTTGGGAGTTCCCCCTCCTAGGCATTCTGTTGAGGGGTGGTTGAGGGAATGTACAGAGTTGAAAACATCAACCACAATCCAGGCAAGGGGCTCCCTGGAAAACCTGGGAAAGTTTGGAGCAATCAAACCACCAAGAAAACACAGCCAAAATGCAACCAAAGAATAAGATTTATAAGGTTAGTGGAAAAATGGAGAGTGGGGGGCTATAATCTTTTAATGTGGGTGAGATAGGCTGTTTCATTTCTTTCTGGGGGTATTTTTTTTTGTTCTCTTTGTTAGAGAACACTACTTCCCTGAGGTACAGGGAAATTAAAACTGGTGTGTGTGTGTGTGTGTGTGTGTGTGTGTGTGTGTATAAAGGTAGTATTGAAGAGGGGGAAAAAAGGACTACATTGAAGCATTTATCTATATATCTGTATATAAAAAAGAAAAAAGTATATGTGTGAAACAGAAGTTAAAAATTTACTATGGAATATGTTGTATTAAGCATCTAGTTGAAATACTAAATAGGTACAAAGAAAAAACAGAAGAAACATGAGAAAAAATAAAAAAGTTAGATCTAAGAAGTACACAGGCCATGCGGCCACACCAGGAAGTCAATATACTATTTCCCCTGCTGTTGGGGTTTTACAGTTTTATGGGCACCCTGGGGTTGTTGTCCTCTTGTTCTTCCAGCTTGTCCTCTGGGGTAGGGGCCTGCTGGGTTATTTTTTAGGCACCCCTGCTTTGGTGGAATTAACCTGCCCCATTAAGGGGCTGGGCCCCGTGGAAACCAGTTTTTTTTAGCTTTTGTTTTCTGACCACTTTTCACAGGGCAAAGGAAAATGTCCGCACCCAGACCTCTGCCCCAGAGGAGAAAAGCCACAGTCTGCTCCTCTCTGAATCCTCTAGAACACACAGTCTCCCCCTCTGTAAGCGCCACTGAAAACTGCAGCCTCCCACAGGCAGTGCACGCCCCCAGTGATGCTCTCAGTGGTCAACCCAGGCCCCAACTCGTCTCTGCCCCTGTGCTTCGAAAACCTCCAGGGATCCAGGTTTGGGAAGGTTTGGGTGATGGGTGCTGGCAGTGGGTGCAGGCAGCAGTGGCGGGGAAGGCCAGCCCCCAGGTCTGCAGGCACAGTTCTGCACAAGTGGCCATCAGGGCCCCAGCATTTGCCCCTGAAGCTCCTGGATTCTGTTTAAGCACTGTTATCGGGCACATCCTGTCCCACCACTGCTACTCTGCAAGCTATGCTGGTGCCTAGGTGCAGGACATTTTTGCACTGGGGTGTTATTTTACTTTGCCGTGGGTAGCTTCTGGTTGGCCCCTCCCCCGTCTGTTTATCCTCCAGTATCTGTCCGAGACCTCACAACTCTGGCCTTTGTACCTACCTCTCCACTGAAAATCCTCTGCCCCCGTAGAGATCCAGATGTATAAACTTACATCTCAGGCTAATTTCATTGGTGTTCAGACTGGCTTGGTAGATATCCAGCTATATTCAGGGGACTGGTTGAAACAGAGTCCCCCACTCCTCTACCATCTTGCTCCTCCTCCAAGCTTTTTTTTTTTCCCTTAATGTCTTGGCTGTTTTCACCACAAGAACTTAAAATTACTTAGGTAACATATTTTCTTGTAGAAGAAATAGAAGATACAGATTAAAATTTAAAAATACCCATTGTAATACCATCTAGAGATAGCAGATACTAAGATTTTGGTATATATTCTTCCAGACTAAAATTGCACAATAAATTATATAAATTTGTGACTAGATGGAAACGCACCATGAATACTTGTATCGTTTTTGTGTTTATCTTTCCATGTTAGTAAATACATATCCCCATTATTAATAAAAGCTGTGTGACATTCCATTGTATGATATATTAAAAACTGGGGCGCCTGGGTGGCTCAGTCGTTAAGCGTCTGCCTTCGGCCCAGGTCATGATCCCAGGGTCCTGGGATCCAGCCCCACATCAGGCTTCCTGTTCCGCAGGAAGCCTGCTTATCCCGCTACCATTCCCTCTGCTTGCGTTCCCTCTCTAGCTGTGTTTCTCTCTGTCAAATAAATAAAATCTTTAAAAACAAACAAACAAACAAAAAACAACTATTGGAGGGGGAGATGAACCATGAGAGACTGTAGACTCTGAGCAACAAACTGAGGGTTTTGGAGGGGAGGGGGTGGGGGGTTCGGCGAGCCTGGTGGTGGGTATTAAGGAGGGCACGTATTGCGTGGAGCAGTGGGTGTGGTGCATGAGCAATTAATCTTATAACACTGAAAAAATATTTGGGGGAAAAAACCCCTACATTATTTTAAAAGCTCATTATGATTAAAAATTATCTTTTAATTCTTTATGGTGGGGTTTGTACCATACATGTTTTACATTTTTATGAGTCCAATCTCTCAATCTTGTTATGGTGTCTGTTTTTGGGATCATGACTAGGATTTCCTTCTCGATACAAATTTAAAAAATGATTCAGCTGTTTTTTTTTTTCTAGTACTTTATTGGTTTCTAAGTTAATAGTAAAAGCTTTAACCAATACAGAATTTGTCTCATGAGACAGAAAGCTAACTTTTTTTTTCTAAAACTCTTTGTTAAATAATTTATCCCTCTACTAATTTGAGATGCCAGTTTGGTCATAAACAATGATCCGTATAAATAATTAGATCTGTTCCTAGACATTTAAATTTAATTTCATTGATGTATTCTTTACCCGTGTAAGATCCAGGTTTATTGTTTTAATTTTTGTTTATAATATTCACTTGCTGTCTGAGAAAAACCTCTTAAAATTTCTTGGCTAGTCTAATAGCTGGTCATTTTCAAGATAAATTTGAAAATAATTTGTCAAGTTACAAAATTTTTTGCAACTTGAAGTTTTTTATTGGAATTATGTTAAATGTAAAGAATAATTTTGGGAGAGTAACATATTTATGATATTTTCCCATCAAATAGAAACTATGGTTGCTATGGTTAATGGTATTGTAGTCTATAATTAAAAAGTACTAAGAGAGTAGATCTTAAATGTTTTTATCACACAGAAAGTAACTATGTGAGATAATGGATATTTAATTAACCTTATTGCAGTAATATCACAATATACATATGTCATATTGTATGCCTTAAGCATACATCATAATATATGTCAATTATTTCTCAGTAAATCAAGAAGAAAAACCTAATACAAATCTATATTTATTCATTTTATCTATTTTACTTCCAAATGACCTTTTTTAGTTTATTCATATAGTTATTGTGTATTCTTAAGTTTATTGCAAAATACTTTATTTTTTGTTACTGTAAATAGGATCTTTTTCTCTTTTTGATTATTGTTAGTACAAATATATGTGGATTTGATTATATTATTAGTTTTATTTTTCTGGGTTTTTCATCAAGAATCATTTCTTACCATTAGATCCCATTTCCCTTTCTTGATCCATTGTGTTAGGTTCAAAGCTATTGTTGGAAAGTGTTCAAAATTTCAGTATTTGGGCTTCCTTGCTTAATTCCTGACTTGAAAGTGAAAGACTCTAGGTTGTTACTGTTTAGTAGAATTTTTGTAGCTATGGAATTATTTTCCCAATGTCGCATTCATGTGGCCATATGAGACCTTGAAATGTCACTAATGAGAAAACAGATTTGAAAATGGAATTTTAATTTTACATGATTTTAAATAATTTAAATTTCAACAGCCAACAGGTTAGAGACTATGGTATTGAACCGCTGTAAGTTTTCACTCTTAATTATGTTGAGTATTTATTTTAGATGCATCTTAAAGGTAGTTGAGCCAGCTTAGAGTAAAGGAGATGGGGTAAAAGTGAGATGCCTGTAACATAATGGGGGAGTAGAGTAGAGTAACTGGATGAGGGTTGAAGGAAAGCTTGTTTTCCATCTATTTATTTTGTTACTAAGTGTGGTCCTAAACTGAAGCCTTTATTTATCTACCCAACCATGTACCTTCTGTGTTCCTTATTTCTGCATTTGCACCATTATGCTAGCCCAAAAGCATATCACTTTTTCATCCCTCTTTCTAGTCTCCAAATACCCAGAAACTCCTCCACCCCACCCTTATTTCCATAGATGTACATCTTACCCATTCTTGAAGGTCCCTCATGAATGTACTTGCTGTATGAAAGAACCGTTTTTTGATGTCATTGATTAAAAGTAGCTTTGTCTTTGTTGAAACTAGGATTTAATTTCATTTTTGTAGTACTTAGTCCTGTACATTGTCTTAAAACTATTTATGAACACATATCAAATACATATCTGTATCTATTGATAGGTTTTACAAGAGATACTATAAATATTGCAATAGATAAACATCTATTGTATTCTCTTTGAGGATATAAGCCTTGACTGATGTATTTTTCTGTCCTCTGCTGATGAGCTCTGTGTAGGTGTGTGTATATATATTCATATTCACACACACACACACACGTATATATACATGTGCTCAGTAAATATTAAATGACTCATATAATACTTGTATTGATCATCAACGTTTTGTATGTCTTTTCTTCAAATGATAACTTTGGAAGAGCAGAGATCATACGTATTTTTGTATTTTCTGTGTACTAGCACAATGCTAAGCATTGAGTGATGGTTTGGTAATTATTTAAAATATTTGTACAAAGTTTTAAGACCTATCACTTAGGATTGTCATTTTGCTTTATGTAATAAATATCTGACTAGACTAGTTTAATGACACAGGAGTTATTTTTCTCAAATAGTAAGAAGTCTGGAGGTATACAGTCTAGGGCTGGTACAGTGATGTCATGATGTCATGAATGTCCCAGGTTTATTTTTTGTCCTTAACATTTAAGGACATATAAAACACGTCACATTTTGTCCTTAAAATCATGAAAGGGTTTTCCACCTCCAAGCATCATAGTCATGTTTTTGTCCCTATCAGGAGAACAGTAGCTTTTCTAGAGGTCTCTAAAAATAGACTTTCCTGTTTCTTTAGTCAAAACTGCGGTCATGGGGCGCCTGGATGGCTCAGCGGGTTAAAGCCTCTGCCTTCGGCTCGGGTCATGATCTCGGGGTCCTGAGATCGAGCCCCACATCAGGCTCTCTGCTCAGCAGGAAGCCTGCTTCTCCCTCTCTCTCTGCCAGCCTCTCTGCCTGCTTGTGATCTCTGTCAAATAAATAAATAAAATCTTTAAAAAAAAAAAAAAAAAACTGTGGTCACATGGGCATTTCCATCTGCCAGGAATTTTGGAAGGTACATGTTTTTAACTGGGTACATTGTTACCCAGCAAAACTTAGATTCTATTCATAAGGAAGAAAAGGAGAATGAATCTTGGATGAGCAGCCTGGAGTATGTGTCTTGGATATGGAATGTACACTTAAAGCCATTAGGATCTACAAGGAGGTGTGATACGTGTGAAAAGTTCAAATCCAGACAATTACATGAAAAATTTCATATGCACAACCAGACAGTAAGTACTACTAAACATTTGAGGTACAAGAGCTCTCTGAAAGATGGAGTTGACAGGAAATCTTTAGTGTGAGAGATGGAACTTGAGTACTCTCTTAAAATACTGGTCAAATAAGATATAGAGGCACTGGAGGCCTATTTTGCAAGTGAGGACTAACCTGCTTAAGCTATGTTTTTGAGTTACAGTACCGGCTTAGCAAAAGTAATGAACTCTTGTTATGGGGCAAGAGAAGATAAGTTGGGAGGACGTTTAAAAGAATAACTCACAGATTTGTTCCTTAGAATGAATATCTAATGCAGTACCTCCTATCCTAGTAGATAAGATGGTTTATAATACTTCCAGAGCAGTTGGTTCTAAGGAGTCTCCAGTACTTACCATATTATTTACCAGTACTTACCTCTTACTGTTATATTTGTAGTCTCCTGTTAGAATCCAGTGTAACTTGAGAAATCAAATTTTCTGTTAAACTTATTTTTTTATATTATGGAGGGATTCTTTGTTTCCCTTAATACCAATAGATTTTAAATATTATGTCAGCATATTTTATATTAATACTCACATGTAATCTTAATTAAAATCATTTCTCTAAGCTTGGACTGAATAATTTATAAAAAGATGATTGAAAACAGATTGGTGTTCTTTTGACTAAAAGTACTTTTGAGGTCTGCTATTTTCTCAACCTAGAATTTTAAGTTTGTTAAAAATGCTTAAACTTCAGAGCATTTATGTTGACCTAATGTTTCATTTTCATTTTGAAGTCAATCTTAGTACAGTTTGCAAAGTTGTCTTTTAAATAAGTGAGGTGTATTGGGACTTCTGGTGCACTTAAGAATTTTTCAAAATGACAGATATTTATTCAACTGTAAATCTCTAAATAGTAAAGATTTGTCTTCTATTTTAACAGTGACATCAATTAGTTTTGATGATTTGACAGAGCAATTTGATAATGCAGTTGATTCGATTGAAACACATAAAACATGCTTGAAATTATTTCCTAAATAGTCATAAATGAATATCTGAAGCCTGAGTTTACATCATTTATTTAGTAATTGGAGTATCAGAAATTTTTAGCTTCATTAGTGTCTTCTTCTATCTAGGATGGATCTTTCCTATCAGAGATTCCACAGTATAAACTCAACTCCATGTAGAAATAGATTTATAATGCAATTATACGCAACTAGTTAAAATTTTAGTGTTCACGGTTGGTTGTTCTGACTGTTCAGCCCCCATCCCACTGATAATGGGTTTGGCTGTGGGACTTGCTATGGTCAATGGAATGTTGGTGGACGTGACATAAAGCCTTATATATATTTGCTTGGCTTTGGTTTTGCGCACTGGTAATATCCATTGTGAAGACCTCTACTTGGGCAGCTGCTGCCCCTTCTTCAGGTTGGTCACAGATGGAATGAGCCTGAGCCGAACCACAGTCTGAAGCAAAGCTTCTCAACCAAGCCTTGCTTAGAGCAGGCAAACCTCAGTCAGCATACAGATGCATGAGCGTGAGAGGAAGTGCTTGTTATAAGCCATTGAGTTTGGGATGTTTTTTCTTTAGGATTACTATAGCAATAGTTGACTAGCATTTCTATAAAAAATCAGTCTTTATATTTTCATTAAGAAAAAGCATTAAAAATTATACATGCCTAAACTATCAGCTCTCTGCTTTATTTTTCTTAAGACTTTTTTTTTTAATTTGTGTGTGTGTGAGAGAGAGAGAGAGAGAGCGCGTGAGCACAGGCAGGGAGAGCTGCAGACAGAGGGAGAAGCAGACTCCCTGCTGAGTTAGGAGCCCGATGCTGTGAGGGTCATGACCTGAGTTGAAGGCAGATGCTTAACCAGCTGAGCCACCCAGGCGTCCCAGCTCTCTGCTTTATTAGTTGAAAAGTAATAGCACATAATACTATTTGAGAGTATCTCTTAGCAATTGGCCATTGCAAATTTTGAGTAAAATGCTTGAAATGAAACTTGATGAGTTAGTTTTTGAAGTTCTCCCCTTCCCTCTTCTTTCCTCCCCTCCCCTCTCAACTCCCTTCCCCCTCCCCAGTCCCCTCCTGTTCTCTCTCTTCCTTCCTTCCTTTCCTCCCTTCCCCTCCACTCCCCTCCCCTCCCCATGGCTAACATTTGTTCAGGGCCTGGCCACACACGTGCTTGGCATTAATATCTTATTCTCATAGCAGACCTGTCATTCAGTAAATAAATATTTATTAAGCCACTAATTGTGTGCCGTCTTGCAAGGTATGTCTTGCACTCATTTTTGTTGAATGAAGACACTGAGACTCAGGGAAATTAAGTGATCTGTTAAGTTTCACAGCTAGGGAAGAACAGAGCTAGGATTTGACCTGAGGTCTGACTTCAAAGATCAAACTACTACCATCATTTTATTGCTCATATTCGGAAGGATGGAAGCAGGAGAGAAGATAGAATTTGGAAACGGATTTACCTTATGCTTATTGGTGTGCTGTCTCTCCCAAACCATCATTTGCTATTTAAACCAGGTATCACCTGGAATTATGTCAGCATTCAGAAATCAGGAATTAGCTTAGACCCCAGGTATGTTACGGTCTTTGAAAGTCTAAAGCTCTCCCCACAATTTCTAATTCCCAGGTCTCATGCTCTTACGGTTCCCCTCTCTGTGTGTCTCGAGGCCACCTTGATCTGCCATGTCTGTCTGGGTTTAGAGCTCTGTCCTTCCCAGTTCCTGCAGCATACGTCCTTCACCAAGCAATTTATGAATATTACTAAGGATCCCATGGAAATTTCACCCAAGGTCTTCCACCATTCTCCCCTTCTCAGCCTTGTCCCTAATTGCAATGCCCTCTCCAAATTCTTCTGTTCTGCATAATACCTTTCTGTTCCTTTTGAAGCTTTGATATTCCAGGTACCTGTCAACTCTGGGAATCATTTCTCTCCCCAAACAAGAGTACCACTGTGTGCCTTCCCTGTCTCTATCTCATTAAAGGCAAAAATAGATCCTCCTGGGAAAACAGCAAAAGTTGGAATCAGTCTCATCACTGTGACAGCCCCCATTTAGCTGGATTTTGATTTGAATTTCATTGTGTTTTCAACATCAACAGTTTTGTTCAACTAACCTTAAATGGTGAGAACTGAAAACATCTAATAAAAGAGCTACTCTCCTTAGGTTAGAAATAAAATACTTTACATAACTAAGAAAAAGCCTATATTTAGAATTTTACTTCCTACCTCTTTCCAAAAATGTGATTTACAAAAATTACAGAATAAATCTGAATATAAGCTTTTTCTGTCTTTTTTCAAGACCGCTTTTCCTATTAGCTATTCAGAGTGAATTTTAGGAGTTTGAGAGCTTAGTTTGTGTATGAGTCTAGAATTTAGCTACTGGTATAAATTTAAAGAGTCTGAAACATTTGCTTCTATAACACTGTATTAGATATGGTTGAAGAACTGCTTTCTGCTTCTGGGTAAACCCAGACTACTCTCCTGTCCTGTCTGATTGGCCACTAAAATTTTGATTCCTGTCGGTATTACTCTTAATGGGAGAAATATAAAAAAGAGTTGACTAAAAACACTTTGATTCTCACTCATTTCAAATATAATATTCATTGGTTCATTTTTAATTTAGGAAGCAATTTTCCTAGTAATTTGGCAGGCATTGGTTCCTTTAAATAAAACCTTACCAAAGATACTGGTCTTAAGGATTTTTTGAGGAATTTATGTGTTTTTTTTATATTTCATGATCATAGTGGTACTGTTTTTTACTTAACATTTTCTTTGTTAAAGCATTGCATTGGGGCATGTTTCAAACTTGTAAGCAGCAGTAAAAGGGAGTGAAAGATGGGGTAGATCTCAGAAGTGAGATGCATTTGCAAGTAGGATGTCTCAAGATTGCACACTGGAACATTGGTGTTAAGGTGCTCTTACGGTTAGTGAGGTCTTAATACTAAGATTGAAAAATAACATTTTACCCTCGTGTGACCGTGACCAGATTCTTTAACTTTCCTTAAACCTCTTATTCCTTATGTGTTAAATAGGGATTGTATTTGCCTTGCCTACCTCTAAAGATTGTAAGGGTCAGACAAACAGTAAATGTGAAAGTCCTTTGTATTGTACAGTAACTACAGACATTAGTGCTTATATTTGTGGAGCACAAAAATAGGCAAGATGGAGAATAAGGAAGGTTGTTCTTAGGTTCATTCCCTCAGTGTGTTTGAAAATGGATAGTCTTCAAATCATAAATGGCAGGGAGGGCATCTGGGGGGCTCACTCAGTAAAGTGTCTGCTTTCACTTCGGGTCATGATCCCAGGGTCCTGGAATCGAGTCCTGCATCAGGCCCCCTGCTCAGCAGGGGAGCCTGCTTCTCCCTCTCCCTCTGCTTGCTGCTCCCTCTGCTTGTGCTATCTCTTTTGCTCTTTCTCTCAAATAAATAAAATCTTTTTTTTTTTTTTTAAAGATTTTATTTATTTGACAGAGAGAAACACAGCAAAAGAGGGAACACAAGCAGAGGGAATGGTAGCGGGAGAAGCAGGCTTCCTGCTGAGCAAGGAGCCCGATGGGGGCTCGATCCCAGGATCTGGGATCTGACCTGGGCCGAAGGCAGCCGCTTAACGACTGAGCCACCCAGGCGCCCCTCAAATAAA
>JAQQSY010003865.1:0-12682 GCA_028646535.1 Procyon lotor
CTCTTTCAGGAAAGTTTCAGTTTTTTCTTCTAGGGAACTGACATTTCCTATTAAATTTATTGCTAAGTACCCTGGTAGTATTAAAGACTTACAGTTAAATTTTAGGTGTGATACGTGATTTTGCTTTTAGAGTCCTTTTCAAGATCCATATGGAAATAATCTACTTCAAGACAATCCATGTGTGGATAAGCAAGGCTAGCCAAGTGTTGACAATTGTTCACTATTACCTATATGTTTGCACAGCTTGACATTTTCTATTAGAAAAGTTAAAAAATAGCCCTAGATGTTATTGCTATTACTGATACTGCTGTCATCACCTTCTCAAACTGGCTACTAGGGCTACACCAGAAAAGGAATGCGTTTATGCCCTGATGACGTGTAAGTCCAGCTCACGAGCTATAATAGTTCCTCAGCTGATTTTCTTGAATTTTTTAAGACAGATGATTATATTCTTGGCAAGCTCTTCTCACTTGTCCTTTTAAATATTAATGTTTCCTTCTGGTTCTCATCTTACAGCATCACAGCAAGAATAATCAACAGTGCAGTGCTCATATTAGGGGAGAGAGCAATCCCTCCCTCCTTTTATTACTGACATGAGAAATATTTTAAAATGTTCACCATTAAATAATCTTTTCTTTTTTCCTTTTTTTGAAGGATTCTAGTCTCTTTAGTCAGGTTTATTTAATATAAGCTATCTTTAAACACCACTGGGTAGTTTGTATTTTTAAAAAGATTGAGCAGTGAGGGGCGCCTGGGTGGCTCAGTCAGTTAAGCACCTGCCTTCGGCTCGGGTCACGATCCCAGGGTCCTCGGATCAGGTCATGGTCTCAGGATCCTAAGACTGAGCCCTGTGTCGGGTCCCTGCTCAGTGGGGAGCCTGCTTCTCCCTCTCCCTCTGCCCCCCAGCTCGTGCTCTCTCTCTCTCACTATCTCCATAATAAATAAAATCTTAAAAAAAGAAGGTATCCAAATGGCAAATAAACATGTAAAAAAAGTACCCAACCTGCTTGGAAATCAGGGGAATGTGAATCAGAAGCGTCAGGTAAGACCACCGCACTCACTGGCTGGGCAACACCAAGTATGTCAGTGTGACTGAAGGACACTCAGGCACACACGGCTGATGGGGGAGAGCTGTGTGGCCCTGCCTACCACTGGCCACATGACATGGCTACCCCACTGGGGGCGCGCCCTCGGCGACACAGATTGTTCACAGCGATGTCCTCTGTAAAGGCCCCAACTGGGAACAGCCCAAATGTCCATCGACAGTGGAATGGATACATAAATTTGAACACTCATCCAAAGAAATGCTGTACTGTAGCAGCTCTTGAACGCTCCGGTCTCAGAAACCCTTTGCTCTATTAAAAATTACTGAGAACGACAAAGCACTTTTGATGATGCGGTGTGCTACTGCTACTGTACAAATCTGAACCGATAAATGTTTAAACCACAAGGTAACTCCAATGAGCGAGACGTGCAGCGGTAAATAGTGTCTTAGCATTATGACGATCATAGTTTGGACCTCATGAAAGGGTCCCCTCTGCAAGAGACCCCTCTGAACACTGTATAATCCACTGTGCATAACAATGAAAATGAACAGTATAAACTTCACAAAGGCAATACTGAGTAAAAACAAGTCACACTCCGAAAAAGGAAAACATACGCTTCCATTTACATGAAGTACAAAAACCAGTAAGACAATTCTTCGGCGACTCAGAGGGCCCACAGGGGACGCTGGGACGACGACTCAGGCCTGTGAGCTGGGTGATGGTGCACAGGTGCAGTCACTCTCTGACCAGTGAACTGCTCCTCGTCACAGCTGAAGTCATAACGTCATCCCCCAAATCCAAAAAACATACAGCTGAACTTAATAAAATGCTAGTATTTCTCATTGAGTCTGTTACCGTAGTAAGTCCCGTCAATAGGTTTCCTGTAGTGAACCAGCGTCACCGTCGCTGTGATGCAAATACACACTCGTGTTTGACCAACACTGCTTTAGAGCTGAAGAGAGTCTGGCCTCAAAAGGAGCTAATACCCATTCCCATCTTTCTCTATTATCTGAAGCAGTTCATGTAATAAGCCCATTGCCATTCATTATTATTGCTGATTTACTTAATTTTTTCCTGTTATTTTGTTTCCACTTGGCCACACTGTCCTTGTGATCCTACTTTTACTTGTTTCTTGATTCTTTTTGTTGGCTTGATATCTGTTTAACACTTTCCATTATATCAATTCCATTAATGACGTTCACGTATGTGGCTAACAATTTGAGGGAAGCCATGGGACCCTGACCTCACGTTTTGCCAAAAAGCTTTACTGAGACAGAATTCATATACCATAAAATACACCCAATTTTGAGTATTATCTACCACATATTTTATCCCAAATGTATATGAATCAAGTATTTATACATAAAGAACGAAACCAATGAAGTAGAACACAGCTTATACCAATTTATTCTAAATCACCAGTGTAAAAGATCTGCTTATCATAGTTAGAACCCAGAAATCATAAATAGACTAGCATCTGTGGCTTCTGACACAAGATACCCCCCAAAACCCTGAGAGCTGGAAGGAAAGGCTGTATCTGCAGAGCACAGCACTTCGACTCAAAACGTTAAAAGTTAATCCACAAAATTATACGTTTCAAACAGGTCATATTCCAAATGAACCCATCTGGAACTTCTCTGCCTGCCATTAGTTTTAGAAGACCTCATCAGATGCAAAAGCCCATGTTATATAAAGATGGTCTGAAACGCTCTCAGAAAGAGTAGGATACACCAGGCACGCTCATTTCCAACTGACCACCTGATTCTCAACTCCTCCTGTTCCTCCCCGTCTACTCCATCCCCCTCTGAACTAAGAGCACCAACACACGCCCAGATGACAGCATCTACCCAAGAACTATGTTCTTCTGCTCAGGGCTGCACCTCGTGCCCCTGGAGACCCGGCCCCGTGCCGAGCCCTCGGGGCCACCGGCACAAGTGACTTGTGACTGAGCCAGCATGCTGCCCCCTCCCAGAGCACATCCCCGGGTAGACACGAGTGCACCGTGTGTGACGAGGACACAGCCGGCACACCGCGATACACCCGGTGTGAAAACAGACCGCACCTAAACACCCCACAGGTCCGGCCAGCAGCCCTGGACGCTCACTCCAACCAAGAGGAAGAGTCCTTCCCGGTGTCAGTGCCTCACATGCAGGAGGACGGGACCTGTGGCGAGCCTAGGACTGAACAAGGTCAATCGCAAACCAAGACCAGTGACAAGTAGCCGCCACTGGCACACAGCCAGCCCTGAGGGTATTCCTGTCCATCCAGAACCTAAACGAGCCCGAGGTTTACTTCGAAGGGGGCTGTACAAGACAGCAAACACTCCTCTGAGGAAAGAAATCTAAAACTTCAAGATCAACAGGATGCAGGGCGCCTGGGTGGCTCAAGCGGTTGAGAGGCTGCCTTCGGCCCGGGTCAGGGCCCCAGGGTCCTGAGATCAAGCCCTGCATTGGGCTCCCTGCTCGGGGGAGAGCCTGCTTCTCCCTCTCCCTCTGCTTGGGATCTCTCTCTCTCTCTGTGTCAAATCAATCAATCTTAAAAAAAAAAAAAAAAACCCACAGGATGCAAACACCCAAGTCAGAAGGAAACAGGGAACTGACTGGGGCCAAGAAGGGCCCGACCGCCCGTCACCGGATGGACGGCCCACCATCCGTAGCCCCTCCCCGAGAGGGCGAGGAGGGCCTACCTTCTGGGTGCGCTCAGTTTCCGACACACTCCCCCCCTTAGAGGTCCTGCCGTCCTCCGTGGGAAATGCGGCAGCCTGCTCGGCCCCCTGGTCCTCATCCTCATCGAGCTCCTCCGACTCGTCCTCCTCTGAGTCCAGCTCCAAGCTTTCCCCATTCACATGAAGGGTGCTGGCGCCCAGGTCCTTGTCACCCTGGAACACGGGCAAGAGCACAATGTCACCCAGAGCCCCAGCGTCAGGAGCAACCTGCCAGCTCCCACCAGGGCGTGGCCTGGAAGGTGGGACGCAGTGATTCCGCCACTGGGGGAAGAGCCGGGAGAGGGGGAGGGATGAGGGGTCAGGGAGCACCAGGCAGGAGGCTGGGCCCCAGAACGAGGCGCCTCAGAGCCTGGGTTCCTTCAAAAGGGACCAAGGTCATCAAATTACCGACAACCTCACGTGGTGCTCTTGTGGTCAGAGAGGTCCTGACACAGACGTGGCTTTCCAAGCACACGTGCAAACAATGCAGGCGCGCCTTACCTTGGAGCCCACAGTGGAATGAGTTATACTCTTAAACATCTCAATCACCGTCCTCTGTTTTAATACTTTGGTCTTTTTCTTAGGAACCAGGCTATAGGTTCCCATTCTTCGTTTTTTCTTCCGAGATACTGCAGCTGCTAAAACAAAAGGCAAGCAAGCTAAAAAAAAAAAAGTCAAAAGGGGACAAGAAAGGAAAAGAAATACCATTCAAATGTTTTTTAAAGGTAGGTGATAATTCACAAAATCTGACTACCAAACTCATCAGCAAGCCGCGACAGTGCCGGGCTTGACCTACTTGTCCTAAGTCGCACAGAGAAAGCGGACAATCGCTTTACTCACAATAAAACCCCCAGCTGTCGGACGGCAAACGGGATCACCCCGCCACAAGCAGAAGTGCAAGGAGGACCCACCGACCACCGGAAGCAGGGCCCTGGAGCACCTCCCACACCCAGGCCCCTGCCTCAGGACAGCCCCGTCCCCAGCAACAGTGTGGCTGCAAGAGCGAGGCTGAGGAGGAACGGCGGCCTCACCGACGGCCACCGGGGATGGGCCTCCTCTGTCTCCCCGACAGACTTCCCACCCACGACGGGAGGCAAACGGCAGCGTCTAGATGTGTCCACCTCGAAAGGAAGCGCGGCCGGGCAACACTGGCCTGTCCGCCCTCTCCTGGACCCCTTCCCCAGCACCTCCCCCCGCCCCCGGCAGCCCACCACCTGAGGGCCAGCAAGTCCTTGACGCAAACCACGCAGGTAGGCAAGGTGGAGGAAGGTGCAAGACAGGAAAAAGCAAAAGGCTGGGGGTCTGGGGTTCCCAGTCCAGCTGGGGCTCCTGGGGACTCAGGGCTCTCGACTCTGTTCTAGATAAAGCAGCTCCAGGTCGACTGACTTTATAGAATGAGGCTCTGTAAATTTTTTTATAGTTCCAGGGTTTTAAAAAATCTGAAAACCGTTTAACAGAGGCACTGGGCTAAAGGGCTGGAGAACCTGTGCTCCAGTCCGTTCTCACGCCAAGTGGAAGAAAAGAGCGCTAAAGAGCGTGCGTGAGCGGGAAGTCCACCACCGCAAGGGCCACGCAGACGGCCACCAGCACGTGGCAACGAGGACACCGGGTGTGTCTCAGCCCCAGGCCAAGGGCCACACGGGACATCCCAAACAAGCACCCACCCTGCACTGCGCTCACAGGGTGGCTCTGAGCACATGTGGCCACGAGGAAACACAGCTCTGTCCATCTCATGCTAGAGCGGGGTGACTGGGGGACACGCAGGGCTGCGCCCAGGCTGGGATGTGCGTCCCGTGCAGTCACAGGCCGGGGGCGAGGCGCGCTCTGCAGCCCCACAGCGAGTCTTGTGGCCCTCCTGCTTACGCTGCAGTAGGATAGGAAGCAAACAGAACCTCCGGGGCCATCACCACAGTGACTTAAAATACCAGCGGAGATGACCTGAAATCGTACACTCCCCGGCCCCAAGGGAAGCCGGCAGGGCAGGGCAGCGGAAGAAGTGAGGTGGTCTGGACGGGGGACACAGTCACCGAGGGCCGTGTCCACACATGCCCTGTCCGTCCCAAGGCACCTCCCAGCAGGAGGAGCACCCCCCAGGCAGGCCTTCTGTATTTCCCACAACACTGACAGCACACGAGCAACGCGGTAAGGCGCGGCGGCGGCGGCGACACTTCCCTCCACAGGAGACACTTGCAGACACGGAGGTTACGATTTGGGTGCCCTTCCTGGGAGGGGACAACAGCAGGAGGGCTTGACCTGCGTGAAGATGTCACAGAAAGGGCCTGTCTGCACTGGGAGAGTCATCTCATCTCTGCAGGAACTGGGGGTGTCTTAGAGGCTCCAGAGGAAGGCCCCTCGTTTGAGATAGACCCACCCCAGGCCCCTCCCTGTGGGGTGCTCGTGAGCCCCACCTCCTGCAGAGGCCCCAACGAGAGAGCAAGTGTTCACCCATCCCCTCGACTGACCCTGAGCAAGCTCAAAAGAGCGAGAAACGCCCACGGGAAGTGCTGGGAAGAGAACCCAACCACCCTTCTCCACAACCTTAACTCAAAGGTCTCTACAATACGGCGTGTTTCCAACAGCACTTAATTTATAAACTGAGGGAAGTTCTCAAATCTAGAGTCTTCTACGCAGTGAGAACAAGGGAATAAGACTTAATGAAAACAATCTTCATTTTGAGTTTGACGACAAGCATAGAGAGCAAGGCGGGACTTAGTCCCGTTTCTAGAATGAGGCCCAGGTGAGCACAGAGGGCCCACAACCCTGACCGCCGCCGGCCCAGAGCCACGCGCACTCACAGTCGACGCCCGCTAGCGCTGCAAGGCGCGGGTCCGCACCACGCGGTCACGCAGCCAAGACAGCTGCTTGGGTCTATTACCTGTCTGTGACTTCGTGGTGGCCACGTAGCACTGGTTTTGAGGTAGTGACTGAGGAAGGGGTGAGAAGGGGGGTAAAAGCTGCTGTCGTCCAAAATCAGAAAGATTTTTGTTGATCTCGTCTTTTGGCTCCTCGTGATCTCGAGCTTCTCGAACTTCTCTGGGATCCTTACTGGCTGCATGCTTCAAAACAAAGACAATTAATAACTGTAATTACGGACAAGCAGACGGTCACAGAAACAACACGCCCCTGGAAGGCAGCTCCTTTCCCCAAAATCTTGCCTTGCCCAAGAGAGGAGGTGAGCGGGAGAAGACCAAGTACAAAGCCTGCCATTATCACAGAGTGCCCGGCCGCGCCTCCGATGACAGGGCAGCATCTAGAAGCTAAATACGGCGTCCAAGAGGTCGGTGAGCAAGGGGAGCGGCCGCAGCGGTGACCGAATGCGGCGCCGGAAGCTGAAACACCGACTGCCTGGCCCCTTACAGGAGAAGGTCTGCTAACCGCCGACTTAGGCCAACGGATTACTAATAAAGCGCCTTCACGGTCTGTCGTTTTCACGGCTGACTGTGCAACACCCCCCTTCCAACTGACGACATTTTTTTTTTTTTTTTTTTAAAGATTTTATTTATTTGACAGAGAGAAACACAGCGAGAGAGGGAACACAAGCAGAGGGAATGGTAGCGGGAGAAGCAGGCTTCCCACCGCGCAGAGAGCCCGATGTGGGGCTCGATCCCAGGCCCCTGGGATCTGATCTGGGCCGAAGGCAGACGCTTAACGACTGAGCCACCCAGGCGCCCCCAACTGACGACATTTTTAAAGTGACCTTCTGCTCACAGTGTTACCACTCTCCTAAGTCTGTCTTCAGTGTCAGCCCTCCCAAGACCCCGGCAGCCCGCGGTGCCGTCGCTGACCCCCGCACGCCTCCCGGCGGTGCTGCCCTCGTCCCAGACTGTGCAGACACAACCAATGCCCTCCCCTCCGCCGGTTTCTCCAAAACCACCCACGGCCTCGAGAGAGGTGGATCTCATAGCAAGTTCCACTTAACCCAGTTTTGTCACACACATGGTAGGGGCACTGGACAGCAAAGAAACAGGCACCCTTCAATAAGTGGCGCTGGGAAAGGGGGTATTTCCACATGCGGGAGAATGGAGCTGGGCCCTCACCTCACGCTGGGTACAAATAGTAACCCAGACTGGGTCAAAGATTTAAAACTATAACAGCCTCAGAAGGAGGAGCAATGCTCCGTGACACTGAATTTGGCACAGGCAACAAGAACAAAAACAAACAAAAAATGATAAATTAGACTTTATCAAAATTAAAAATTTCTGTTCATCAAATGACACAATCAATAGAATGAAAAGGCAGCCTACAGATTGAGAGAAAATATTTGCCAATCATTTGCATCTGATAAGGGATTAATATCCAGAATCTATAAATAACTCCTAAAACTCAACAACAAACGACTTGATTAAAAAATGGGAAAAGCATCTGAACACACATTTCTCCGAAGACGACATATACTACACAAGAGAAGATGCTCAACATCTCTGAGCCTCAGGAAAATGCAAATCAAAACCACAACGAGATGCCACCTCCCACCACTAGGGGTCGACAACAAAAAACAACAGAATATGACTCCACAGACTCTCATTTAAAAACAACAAATGCTGAAAAGGATGTGGAGAAACTGGAACCACCGTGTGCTGTCGATGGGAATGTAAAATGGTGCAGTCGATGTGGACAAGAGTTTGGCCCTTTCTCAAAACCACGTGACCCAGCAGCCCCCCTTCTGGGTACCCACCCAAGGGACTGCAGAGTCCCTGGGAGCTCTCTGTGCACGATGGGTCACGGCAGCATTGGCAGCCGAGGGCTGGGGCGGCGCGAGCGGCTCCCGACAGGCGCACAGGTACACGGGGACGCGGCCCGGCCACACACCCGGGACGGTCTCCACCCTTCAAAAGGCAGGGATCCTGACACCCGCGGCCATGTGGGTGCCAAGCGAGGTCGCCCGACGGGGCGGACCAGCTCCACGTGTGAGCGCAGACGCCCGGGAGGCTGGCACCGGGCTTTCCTGGGGCAAAGGCCCGCCCGGGGAGACGGGCGAGTTCTGGGGACGCAGAGGGAGGGCGGCCGCACGACAGCGTGACTGTGTTTGACAGCCCTGCCCCTAAAAGGGGGCTTCCCGGGAGGGTGGCCTGGCTTCCAGCTCTGGGGACGAGAGCTCAGGGGCTGACTCGAACTCGGCTCAGTGACCCCGTCTGTCGCTCGGCGGGGACCACGGCCCAGTCCCGGAGCGCCCTTCCTTCTTCCCCCAACACCACCGCCTTCCCCTCCACCTTTACAGTTGACCTGCCGTCAGCACACAGGGCACGGTTCACAGGTAACCTGTGACTCTGTAAAGGTCCCGTCCCTGCAGAAGTCACTGCCGCAGGAAAGGCGTCAGCTAAAGTTTCTCTGTCTCCTGCAAACCACCCCATAGACCGTGTGGCCACAGTGACTCTCGGCCTCCACCAGCTCTTCTTATAAGCAGATGCAGAAGATTTTTTAAAGTAAACATAAATGAAGGGCAAAAATTAAACCTGAGGAGGAAACTGTCAGACGAGGCTAAATCTCACCTGGACACAAAATCTTTAAGGTATTATTTCTGAAAATCTGGGAGAAAAAAAAAAAGAGCTGCTGAACGTGGATGAAGATTCTAGACTCAGTCAGGGCTCTCTACTCTCTGGTAACAGCAGAAAAGATGCAGACACGTCGACCTGCAGTGGAGGCAGCAGGCCAGCACCCGACTTCACGGAGGGGCGCCCCAGCCCCCCACACGGACGGAGGGCCTGTGGCCCAGGCTGCACAGACAGGGACCACAATACTGCTCTGGCCCAGGTGCCAGAGGCCCACGGCGTCCGGCCCTGGCTGGCCCTCCCCGCCCCCAGCGCTCTGTGCATGAGCTCCTCGCTCGGGCTGGGAGGCCGGCCCCGGAGGCACCTGCCGGCCGCGTCAGCTCGGTGCGAGCTCTCTCGGCCCAGCCTACTTCCCCGTCCAGGTACTTAGTGCCAGTGGCCGTGAACACGGACGCACACAATTCCGGCATTCAGAACTACTCCTCTCAGCAGGCTGAGGGCTCAAGGAATAAGCTACATGTTTTGTCCAGCACCTAGAGAGTACCAGTAGCAGAGGCTGTGTGTGGAAGCAGGTAGGGGACAGGGACGCAGAGGGACAAGGCTGGGGGGCCACCAGGCCGAGGCCCCAAGGAGTCTGCCCAATTCACCAAGGGAGACAGTCTGCAACACAGGACACGTAACAAACATTTCAGTGCCAGAGAAAAAGGTTCCCTTCCACAAGTTTCCGCTTTCTCTGCCCAAACAGTGAGAGAGCTGCACCCTGTGCCGGTGCTTTCTGACAGGACCAACACCAGGCAAGAGGCCTGTTCTTGCTCTGTGGATGACGCCAAGGGCCATGACGCCAAGCGCCATGACGCCAAGGGCCATGATGCCATGGAGCAAGAACATGCCTTCATTTTTAAACTCTTACAAACCAAATGGTTTTATTATCACAAGCCTGTAACACTCATCACTGGAATGACTGATTTTAAAACACGATTTTCAATAAAACAAGGTCTCCCAAGAAAACCAAACAAGACTGAACTGGGTTTGGGGAACAGGGAACTCCAAGGGCAGGGGAGGCCACGTCTGGAGCCTGGGGGCTCCACATTAGAGGGGCCCTCAGGGACCCCACTTGACTCGTCACTACATCACTGTGCCGTTCATCCCCCCATGGGGCCCCGGGGGCAAGTAAAGTTCCCAGGGGTGCAGTAGGCAGGGGCGGTCTTCAGGAAATCCATTTCTGAAGTCTCAAAACGCTCTTGTCAGCTGTCCCTCCCGCTGACTCAAGTGATACATGTGACAATAGCAGCATATCGCTAACAATGGTAGTAACTCAGCACAGCTAACACTTAGATAAGCCTATACAGCCAGAGAAATTTCTTGAAGTTCAATTTCAAATTGCTTTTTTTTCTTTAGAAGACTATGACAGAGTCCCTGCAAAAGATCCCCAAGAGTGGGGCGCCTGGGTGGCTCAGGGGGTTAAGGCCCTGTCTTCAGCTCAGGTCATGATCTCAGGGTCCTGGGATCGAGCCCCACATCGGGTTCTCTGTTCAGCGGGGAGCCTGCTTCCCCCTCTCTCTGCCTGCCTCTCTACCTACTTGTGATCTCTCTGTCAAATAAATAAAATAAATAAAATCTGAAAAAAAAAGATCCCCAAGAATAAACATGTATTGGGGCGCCTGGGTGGCTCAGTGGGTTAGAGCCTCTGCCTTCGCTCAGGGCATGATCTTAGGGTCCTGGGATCGAGCCCCGCATCGGGCTCTCTGCTCAGCGGGGAGCCTGCTTCTCCCACTACCATTCCCTCTGCTTGTGTTCCCTCTCTCGCTGTGTTTCTCTCTGTCACATAAATCAAATCTTTTTTAAAAAAAAAATGCAAGTCAGAAACTTTACATTATTCATCTATCTCCTTGAAATTATACTTTTACTCTGTTCTCATTTCCAGGACTTTATTCTTATATGTGTGTGTGTGTTTTTTTAAGATTTTATTTATTTATTTGACCGAGAGAGAGAGATCACAAGGAGGCAGAGGGGCAGGCAGAGGGCTGACTTGCATTTTAAAATTTTTAAATTGGTAATGGTGAGCCAAAAAACGGCAGGCAAAAATAATGACTAGTACTCTAAAACTGATATCTAATACAAAAACTAACTCAAAATAGACCATATATTTATAAAAATTTAAATGTATACAAAAATTAAAAACTTCCTTAAAAACTACAGAAAAATATTGGGACCCAGGGCTAGGTGGAGAGTTTGCAGACATGATACAAAAAGTACAAGCCATAAAAGAAACACTGACATGGTGTCAGAATGAGATACTTGTCCTCTAGGAAAAACCCTATCGGGAGGGTGAGGACAAGCCACAGACGGAGCAAAGTCCACCAACGGGTCCACGGTGAAGGGCTCATATCCAGAACTCTGAAAGCTCACAAAACAATTAGTTGTGAAATGGGTAAGAGATATGAAAGACGTTTCATGAAAAAGGACATACAGATGGCAAATAAGCACATGAAATGATGTTCAGCATCACTGGCCATTAGGGGTGTTCAAATTAAAACCACAAGGAGGTGTCACAGCTAAAATAGAAACCAGCGGCAATGCTGAATGCCAGCAGCGATGTGAGAAACCAGACTGCTCATACCTTGCTTCTGGGAATGTAAGACGTTGCAGCCTGTCGGGAATCTGGTTTGGCAGTTACTTATAAAATCTAAATATCCAACTAACATATGACCCTGCAATTATATTCCTGGATATTTAACCTAGGGAAATGAAAATTTCTCTCTAAAGAAAAATCTGAACAAAACGTCCAGAGCACCCCCCGACTGGAAAACCCTCAAATACCCTTCAACCTGGGGGACACCAGGGGCTGCTCGGTGCTGCGCGTTCACGGAAACTACACTGAGCGCGCTCGGTGTAAAACGCAAGCGCAGAGGAGACCGGGTGAAGGCTACCTGGGGTTTCTCTGTACTAGTTTGCAGCTTCCCGTGAATTCCTCATTATTCAAAAGGCTTTTTTTAAGGTGTGGAACGTACATGAGAATAGCGCAACAGGTGGGAACCAAGCCAGGGGTGACAAGGAGGTACAAGGCCTGCGGGGAGAGACGCGGGAGTCAGGGCCGAGCCCAGGCTACCCTACAGCAGGGGTCCCAGCCGCACGGGTGGCCGGCAGGCCCCCCGCAAGCCCCGCAGGCGGCAGCAGGAAACAGAGCGGAGCCGCAGCCAGGCGGGGAGCACGGCCCTGGGGAGCAGTCCCAGCACACACTCCAGCCCGAGCAAACGGGAGTCACAGCAGAGACTAGAAAAGAATTTCAACTAATGCCTTTTGACGGATAAGACAAAATGGAACTGGGGCGCCTGGGTGGCTCAGTCGTTAAGCGTCTGCCTTCGGCCCAGGTCAGATCCCAGGGGCCTGGGATCGAGCCCCGCATCGGGCTCCTTGCTCGGCAGGAAGCCTGCTTCTCCTGC
>JAQQSY010003866.1:0-12682 GCA_028646535.1 Procyon lotor
TGTGTGTGTGTGTGTGTGTGTGTGTGTAGTTTTAATCCAAAGTAATAATAGTAATTGATGGAATGTGACCAATGGAGTTGACATTGGTTATTTTTTTGCCATCTCCTACCATGTACCTACATTTTGCAAAGGATTTGTTTAAGACTCAGTGGCTCCTCTCTCCTACCTTCAGTGTATACAGTTTTGAGGGAGTGGCACATGACCACATCTAGTCAATCAAAGCACCACTTCCCTCTAGTAGCCGTGATGGGCACATATCTCAAGTTGGGCTTGTGAGAGACTCAATGTGAGGTCTTTATCTGGAGCAGGCTCCTCCACCTAAATCCTTGCCAGGCCTGCCCCTCAAAGTAGACAATGTGGAAGCTGCTTCATTCACTGCCACTGTGAAGCCAAGAGATGGAGACATACTCAGTCCTGGTGAGGGTTTTTGAGCTGCTAGATCCATCTGTATTTGGATACAGACATGACTCATTTTTTTCATTTAAATCTTCTCCTTTTATTTAACTGAGTTAGAAGATTAATATATACAAAGTGGTTGGATCAATATTTAGCGGTAATACTCAATATGTGTACTGTTATTTGTTTATATCAGTTTGAGTTGGATTTTCTGTCATTTGTAACCAAGTGAACCTTAACTGATGCAACTAATAAGAAAATATGAAAAAGAGAGCCCATTTACAATAGCAACAAGGAAATAAAAAGTCCATGCATATTCATCTAGAAAGAAATAAGTGACCTAAGTGAAGAAAATGATGAAATATTATTGAGAGGGGCGCCCGGGTGGCTCAGTTGTTAAGCGTCTGCCTTCGGCTCAGGTCATGATCCCAGAGTCCTGGGACAGAGCCCCGCATCGGGCTCCCTCCTCGGCAGGAAGCCTGCTTCTCCCGCTGCCATTCCCTCTGCTTGTGTTCCCTCTCTCGCTATGTTTCTCTCTGTCAAATAAATAAAATCTTAAAAAAAATGTTATTGAGATACTAGAAGAAGATTTGAATATTTGAAAAGAGATAATAAGAACTTGCATTGGAAGATACTATGTTTTAAACAAATGAAATTTCCATAAAATAATCTGCAAATTTTTCTATGAGTTGGCTCCTTCTCCACCCTGATACTCCTCTCCCAACTTGTCTAAATGCGTACTGTCCTCCTCCTTTAATCAGGGACCAGTGTTTTCTGATTTAATCTTTCCTGTAGTTTCTGAATCTGTTTCCTCTTCCATATACCACCCCCTCAGTTCCAGCTTGGGCCCCTATAATTTTGTTTTCTGTACTATACTACCAATCTCCCATCAGTCTTGCCGCATTACTTTTGATCCCTTAAATTCACCCTCAAGTCCCAGCTCTTAGTTGAAGCCTTTGAGGCCATTCTTGACCCATCTCCCTGCTCTCTGACAGCATCACACTGCTTGTCATCCTCTGCCCAGACTGTGGTCTTTTCAGGTTGGTGCCTTTGTTCATGTTGTCCCTGTTAGGGGTATCTGCCCTAACACCTGTGACCGAGTGCTAACCATTTATTGCACTCACCTCCCTGTAGTGTAATGGGCTGTTGATGTGTCTGTCTTCTGACCCAACTTGCAGGCAAGGAGCATGTCAGCTTTGTGTCCTGGAGCCCAACACAGGGTCCTCAATGAGTATTTGCTGATGGATGGATGGATGAATGAACGCACGGTCCCCTAGCTCTCTGGTTGCACAGGAAAAGAAAACTGAACATTTCTTCCAGGAGCATTCCACCCATGTAACAGGACCATATGCAGGTCTGCAGCGGGGTGTATGATGCTGCTGAGTGGGAGAAATAAAGAATATTCAGGGTCAAACAGTGAGATGAAAACGAATATGGTCACTTGTGCTGAAACTGTCATTCCTTGTAGCCGTGATAATAACAAGACATAAATATTCATGGTGCCATTATTCAGAGACTTATGGAGTGCTGGCAGAGGATGTGCTGTCTGGAATTTTTGCTTCAGTGCCTGAAATTATTACTGACAAAATTTTTTTTAAAGAGAAAAAACCAACAAACTAGTTGTCTCAAAGCCTGTGAGATAATGAGAATCTCTCAAGGTAATGGCGTTGTGAAAAGAGGGGTCCTTCCTGGCCAGCACCAGCCCAGGGGTCTGCTATCTGACAAGGCTTTTACTGGGAGTATTTATTAGGCTTGGCTCTCACTTCTACAGCAACCTGGGCCTGTGATTTAAGACCTTCCCTCTTTCCTGCCTAAGAATATGTGCATGTGTTTAAATTTCCGGAGCTATTTTTCCCCAGAGTGTTATATTGTTATTTACATGGAAACATTTATTGCTTCCTTTAAATTACAAATACCATGCTAATACATGGAAGAAAATCTGGAAAACATAGATGTGTATAAAATAAAAACAGCTCCCATCCAAAGGTAACCATTTTGATATATTTTCTTTCAGTTCCTTTTCTGAAAAACAGAATCTGAGTGCTGAACTGGGACATAGCATAGGGTTCTCACACACTCACCAGTGCTGGTGTCATAAAGACCAGCACTGAGCCAGAGAACAGGGTTTGAGGCATATCCTTCTTGGTTTCTGCCTGGCGAGTTCTGAGTAGGACACTCAACATTTCCTTGCCTCATTTTCCTTATTTATAAAGTGTGGATTAAAACTGTATCCCACAGAGTGAGTCTGAGAATTAAGAGGTGATGAATGTGAAGCACTAGACTCAGGGAGTAGCTTGGAGTTGGTGGCCAGTGTTTGGTGGCTGTTTCTAATAGCTTTAGTATTAATAACTTAAGTTATTCTGTCCCAGAAGTCTCCCCATGCTCCTCCATATCCTCATCCCTACATCTACTGGTCACCAAATGCTGTTGATTTTACTTGTTTTGTGCTACTCAAATATGTCTCCTCCTCGCTTCAGGGAGGAGATCCTCAAATGCAACCCCCCAGTCTCTGCTTTTGTTCAGGCCCTCAGAATTTCTTGCTTGGGCATCACAATTTTACTTCTTTTCCTGCTGCCTTTGAAAGCATTTTCCATGCAGCAAGCAGAGAGAAGTTCTTAAGTGTAAATCTGACATATCACAGTGATAGTCACAGGGTTGCCATGTTTACTTCTGTGCATGTGTGTGTATGTGTGTGTGGTTCATACAGGGGAGTGAGAAAGTGTGTGTGTGTGTGTGTGTGTGTGTGGGCGCACGCGCGCGTGGATTCTGTGGGTGAGGGAAGGAGTTTTGTGCTTTAGCTCCGGAAGTGTGGAGTGGGTAGGAAGGTGTCTGAAATCCCATCTGGTCTTGAGACCCCCCTGTTGGGGGAGGGGAGTTTGGGCCAGAGTCTGAAGGCACTGTCTTCTTAAGCATTTTTGGTGATATTATACTATAAGCAGTGCTGCTGGAGAGAGATCTGGCGACCAGGGAGCCCTGAATTATTTGTCATAATATCTGCACGGTAGCTGCAGCGTCAGCTGCCACAGCAGCAGTAAAGCCAGGAGGCTGAGCTGCCCAGCAGATCCTGGGGAGGCAGCCTCAAGGAGGGCTCCAGCCTACTGCCAGAGCCAAGCTTGCCTCTCAGTGGTTTGTGGGAAAACCCATCTGCATGTGTGGGTACTCCTAGATCTTTTAAGCGAGCTTTTGAATGAGAGCTCTTTATTCCTCTAAATGAGCAGACCTGGTATATCACACCCTTCATGACTGGGCCTTGTTTTTGTCTTTGTCTCCTGCTTCATTGCTAGTTAGATACTAAGGAGTACTCCGTGCTCACACTGTTCTGAGCTAATGATGTTTCCAGGACGGATCATTTATATCTCCATCCTATGGGACCTGGTCAGGATTCAGTCCCGCTATGAATTAGGGAATTAAATAAAGAATTAATTATTAGAGGGAATTAAATAAAGAAGAGCCTAAATCACGTAGTTTATTTTACTCTCACGTAAAAGTCTGGACAAGACAGTCTAGGACTAATAGGTCTGCCAGGGTCCTCAGGGATGTAGGCCACTTCCAGCTTCTCTCTCTGACATCCCTCGGATGCAGCTCTTGTATTTATGGTCCAAGATGGCAAATATCACATCTAGTTTATAGCAGCCGGACAGACCAAGAAATAAGGGGCAGAGGGTACATTCCGTATTTCTTTCTTTCTTTTTTTTTTTTTTTTTAAAGATTTTTATTTATTTATTTGACAGACAGATCACAAGTAGGCAGAGAGAGAGGGGGGAAGCAGGCTCCCTGCTGAGCAGAGAGCCCGATGTGGGGCTCGATCCCAGGACCCTGAGATCATGACCCGAGCCGAAGGCAGAGGCTTTAACCCACTGAGCCACCCAGGTGCCCCACATTCCGTATTTCTTTAATGGAATATTCTTAGAAGCTTCCCACAAAGCTCCTACTTAAAAGATATTAGCCAGAATTAGTCAAGTGATCATACCTAGCTGCAAGGGAAGACAGGGAATGTAAGTCTTTACTTTGGAATAATTAGGGATTTCAGTCACTATGAGAGATGGATCAGTCAGATATTGAGGAATTACTGACAGCTTCTGCCATATCTAGGAAGTCTTACTCATCCTTTGTGTACAATGGTTCAGCTCCTCTGGAAAATAATTTGGCTGTTTCTTATGAAATTAAATGTGCATTGCAGCCCAAGTGTCCGTTAGTAGATGAATAGATAAGGAAGGTATGGCATACATATATATAAAATGGAATATTAGCCATAAAAATCTTTTTATGAAATCTTGCCATTTGCAATGACATGGATGGAGAGTATAATGCTGTATGAGATAAGATAGAAAAAAACAAGTTCTATATGGAAAAACAAAACAAATGAGCAAAGGAAAAGAGACACACACAAACCAAGAAACAGACTCTTAACTATAGAGAACTAACTGATGATTACCAGAGGGGAGGTTGGTGGGAGGATCGGTGAAATAGGTAATGGGGATTGTTTTCACATAAAAATATGCACGCTAATGTTCAGAGCAACTTTTATTTGTAATAGCCAAAAACTAGAAACATTTCAAATATTCTTCAACAGATGAATGGTTAAAGAAACTGGTATGATAAGTCGATGCAATACTACTCAGCAATAAAAAGGAATAAACTATTGCTACATGGAAAAACTTGGATGGATCTTAAGGGAATTATGCTGAGTGAAAAAGCTAATAAAGTTGCATACTGTATGATTCCATTTATAAAACATTGTTGAAAAAAACAAAAACAAAAACAAAACAAAAAACATTGTTGAAATGACCAGATGATAGAGATGGAAAACAGATTAGTGGTTGTCAGGGCTTATGGACCGGGGTTGGGGAGGAAGGTGGATGTGCTTATAAAAGGGCTGCCTAAGTCATCCTTATGGTGATTGAAATGTTCTGAACATTGATTGTGGTATCACTTACATGAGTGTATGCACAGGATAAAACTGCATGGAACCGAACTCACACAAATTAGTACATCTAACACTGATGAAATCTGAGGTGGCTTGTGCCAGTGTCAGTTTCCTGGTTGTGATATTGTGCTACAATCCAGAGTGGAAGGCAGCTGTTCAACCAACTGAGCCAGCCAGGTATCCCTGCTTCCAGGCTTCTGGGTTTGCTCTAGGAAGCACATGCCTAGACTTCATGTGACTTCTCTGGATAGTTGCTGAGTTGCAACTGGATGATTTCTGTTCAGTGAGGGGAAGACTTTGGCTAATGTGTGAAGACTCTCTTTGCTTTCTCCATCATATAAGAGGCTGGCCACTTTTTTGATAACCTTGAGAACAAAACTCTGAGAATGGCCTTCAGTGAAACTATGCATCTGGGGCAGCACCATCTTTGGCTTCTCAAGAAGCATTTGAGGTGGAAGGGCAGGCCATCCTCCTGTGTCCAAGTTGATGTCTTAGTCAGTCTGGGCCCCCACCCATAGGCTGGGTGGCTTAAACAACAATTTATTTCTCATAGTCCTTGAAGCTGGGAAGTCCGTGATTGAGGTGCCAGCAGATCCATTGTCTGGTGAGGGCACTCATCTTGGTCTGCTGATGGCCATCCTCTCATACGCTCAGGGAGAGAGAGGAGGAGAGAGAGAGAGAGAAAAGAGAGTCTCATGTCTCTTCTTATAAGGGACTACTCCTATCCAGGAAGCCTTATGACCTGATCACCCCCAAAGGCCTTTCCTCCTAAGACTATCATGGGGTGGGTAGGCTTTCATTGTATGAAGGGGACACAGTGTACTGAGGGGACACAGACATCTAGTCCATCACAGCCCTCCTCCTTTTCCATGTTGACTCCTGTCTGCACTTGTGAGCGGATGACACAGAACATGTAGTCCTTCTTTGTTTTCCAGAGTAAGTTGTGGGAAAACAAAGGGAATGTTTGATTTATTTCTAAACCATTAACAGTTGAGGCTTAGACTTTGTTAGGTTTCAGTGGAGACTGACCGGATCAATACCCTCTAGAGCAGTGCTTGTCAGACTTAAATGTGCACATGAACCAGCTGAGGAGAGTGTTACATGATTTTTATTCAATAGTCTGGAGAGGGGGTGCTTATGCCGCTGTCCCAAAGACCACATTTGATAAGCAAGGCGTTATTTAGACAATGAGGTCTGTGAGACCAAGGATACTGTCTTGTTTCCCATTTTATCCCCAGTCTTGGCATGATGCCTGGCACAAAGTGAGTTCTCAATAAATATTTGCTAAATTGAAGTAATGGGGGACACTGGCTACAAGGACAAATTTTATAGCTTAATTTTCTGTTAGAGTAAGCTCATAGCCAAAAACCTAATGGATAAATACCAACTGTAATTAAACATGTGTTTAACCAGTATTTGGAGTTTCCCAAGCACTTTAATTAATAAGAGCTTATTTGATTTTTACTCTTAACAATAATCCTCTAAAGAGGAGCTGTCATTATTTTTTTGTTATGAATGATAAAAGCAAAGTCACAGAGTGCAAGTCATTGGCCTAATGTAGGGTAGCAGCAGGTACGCTGCAATATGGGTCTTCTTTCAGTTTTTTCCTGCTGTACTTTGCAGAAATAGTAAAAACTCAACCAAAAGCAGATTACGTAACTTTTAGAATCATACACCTAGAGGCTGCTGATGTCCCTATTCCTTGTTAATTGCTACACACTTGGCTTAGAAGAGCTAATATATCTAAAATGTAAGTGTATGGGTGTAATATGATGAGATTTGTCAAAAAAGAACTCACAAGTTGTCTTTAGACTGCTTGACCCAACTCTCCGTGCCTGAAGGCTCTTTTCTCTCCTTTCAGAAGGGGTTGTGTCTCTGCTTACCTTTTATTAGGACCAGAGATGTCCTTCCCAAGAGCAACATCCTGTACACCCCATGGACTGCAGGGGCAGAGCAGTTGGCAGTCAGATCCAGACTGCCTGTGTACAAAGTGATCCTGTCAGATCACCACCTCCTCCGTGGTTGCTTTCAGGCTTGCCCTAGAAGAAGGGAGGGCAACGGGAGGCTGGGGATTCTTCACCTGAACTCAGACCTACAGTGTGTCTAGTGTAGCACAAAGGCCTTCGTATGCCTTGGAACATGGGACGCACTAATATCTTCTTTCCACTTGCTAATCCTTGATTTAGAAGTGTCCCTAATAAAGTCTATTCTGAAACCCATGCCTTGCAATGCTGTGTAATGCATCTGAGCTATTGTTATGGTAGGTGGCAGTCTTAAGGGACCTCCCTTAACCCACTTTGCATGATGGAGGGGGTTCAACTGTTGCTTTATAAGCTGTATCTCAGCTTTCTCTTCTCTTTGCCACACTTACCTCATTGCCATAAACATTTATTTATTTATTTGAGAGAGAGAGAGAGTCGTGCGAGCGCATGCCTATAGGAGTAGGGAGAGTGGCAGAGGGAGAGAGAGAATCTCAAGTGGACTCCATGCTGAGTGCAGAGCCTGACACAGGGCTCAGTCTCATGACCCTGAGATCATGACCTGAGCCGAAACCAAGAGTTGGACGCTCACCCAACTGAGTCAGCCAGGTGCCCCACCATAAACTTTTCGTCTGTAGCCTCTTTGCAAAACTGACCACAGTGCCAGGTACCTAACAGATAAAATAATAGGAAAGCACTGAGTCAGCATTTTATCTTTTGTAACCCTGCCCTGACCTCTGTCCTAAGCATCTATGTGAGCATGTTGCAGCCCAAGCTCTGCAGGCCCACAGAGGAACTGCACTGAAGTTTCCCGCAGCGGAGCCTGGAGGTGCTGGTGTGCAGGCTTCCCCGGCTCTTGGGGGAGATAGAGATCAGGAGAGAGAGCTCACAATCCTGTCAAAATTGTTGTGTATCAAGGAAGAAATTCTAATTAAAAATGGGGGAAGGCTTGAGGGACAGTATGGCAGCATTTGTGATCTGCACTGTATGAATTCATCCTAAAGACACCTGAGCAAGAACTCTTATTTACATATATATCACTTGGGTTGTAGGTTGTGTACTTAAGTTTATAATCTACTCTGGACAATATATAATAATTCTAGTTAGGAAACAACATGATGATTAAAAGTCAGGACTTAAGGGGTTCAAGTTCTAGCTATGCCATTTACTGCTTCTCTTTTGTTCCTCTTGACCACCTTTACCCATTTCACCCAGCCTCTACCACCTGCTCTGGCAACCACAATATGTATCTGTATCTGTGAGTTTGGGTTTTTTTTTTTAGATTCCATATAAAGTGAGATCATAAAGAATTTGCCTTTCTCTGTGTGACTTATTTCACTTAGCATAATGCCCTCAAATTCCATCCATGTTGTCACAAATATCAGAATTTCTTTTTTTTATGGCTGAATAATATTCCAATGTGTGTGTGTGTATAAAATATATGAATAAAGAAAACATGACATATATATGTATTTTTCATCATTCAAAGGATACTTGAGTTGTTTTCATGTCTTGGCTATTTTAAGCAATGCTCTAGTGAACTTGGGGTTGCAGATATCTTTTTGAGTTAGTGCTTTCATTTCCTTTGAATAAATACCCAGAAATAGAATTGCTGGATCATAGAATAGCTCTATTTTTAATTTTATGAGGATCTTCTACACTATTCTCTAGAGTAGCTGCACCAGTTTGCATTCCCACCCACAGTGCATCCGAGTTCTCTTTTCTTCACATCCTCACCAAGATTTTGCTGTGTGAGGTGATATCTCGCTCTCTTGAGGTCTGTGGAAATGTATTTGATTCTATAAGCCTGTTTGCCTAGAAAAATAAGGAAGCATTTTCACTTTGTATGTTACTGAGCAGATGAACTAATGCAAATAAAGGCTAGCATGGTCCTGGCACATAGCATCAGCACTCACTACATGTTCGCTCTTGAAATGGACTCCATACTAGAACCCATGTCATTCTAGGACTTGATGTTATACTTGATTCTGCTTTTCTGCCATTTTGTTTTCCGATTAGAGCAGTTACTTCAAGCTCCCTAAAGAGCGGCATTGCTTTGATAGAGTATGTCACTGAGGCTCAAAGTTTCCCAGGTATGGCTGTGGACCTAGCTGACACTTTTTTTCCCAGTCTCTTCCTTCTATTTCTCATGCCTGATTCCCACATTTCACCAACTCTGTTCTGCTCCTGATATTTCTTCAGTTTGGATCTGGCCCCATCTGTTTACAGATCAAGATAATTTAGGGTCCTGGAGTTTGATTGCTGGGTTTCGTTTCCCTATGCTGACTTCATATAAATAAGCCCAGCCTATTCATGTGAGCTTCTCAGATGAAACGTGTGCCTCTGATGGATCTTTAAGATGTTGGGTACTATCCTACATATCAAAGTACCAATATCCCTGTGATGTACTTCTGCCAGACGCTTCAATGTGAAGAAATTAGGTTGCATTAGTCTGAGTTGTGTGGGTAGACAGTCCCTACTTATGTCTATCTCTTGCTCTCTCTCAGGCCCCTAAGATCTCAGTTTCCTTATACTGTCCCAGTTTACACTGTTGTCCTCAAGAAATTATTAACATTATCCTCTTTTTCTCTTAAAAGTCTTGAGCTTTGGAAGATATATTGTAAGGTTATCCTACCTTTTGAGATAGGCATTTATTTTTGTTTTAAGTGGGAAAGATGGTGGGTTCTCAAGCAAAAACTATTTTTTTCTGTTACAGTAATAAGAACTTTGATAAGGAAAGTCAAATGGAAGCCATAATTTTAAAAAATGGTGCTTCAAAGAGTTTTCTTTCTGCAGCGCAAACCGGAATGTGTTTTTATCATAGCAAGCAGTGTTTTGGAAAACTTGTAAGAGGCCTGCTACATAATTTACATTTTAAGTGGTCAACCCTGTTCCGTGGAATAAAGATAAGCAAGCTAAGAATGCTCAAGGGGAAAACACATACACACTGCACATTTTTTTATGCTTTTGAAACCTCTTCTTTTTCTCACCTCCCTTCATGTTACTGAGAAAGCATCTTTCACAAAGAGGTGTGAACACGAAGTCTAATAATACTCAGAACTAGAAGGAGCTGGCAGTTTGTTCATCCTAAAATTGTGCAGCCATGTTAGGCTACAACAGAGAGAGAGGTAAGGAGCTGGGAGGGAGAAGTCCCAGCTTTGTTACCATCAACTGTCTCTACCTGAGCAGAAGAGACGGGGGCTGGTGTAAACGTCACATACTATCAAGCCGCGTCAGTGACACAGGGCAGTGGCGGATAGAAGGAGACAGGGCGCACATGTGGCCGACGGTGGCTGTATTGAGCACGCTCGGCAGCTGCCGCTGCGGGGCACGCCCCCAGCTCCCAGGACAGGCCATTTGGCAGGTTCACGTGTTCTCACCCCGGAGAGGAATCTATATTCTTGTCACTCCTGATGTTACACGTCACAGGTTCATCAACTCCTTCCCTTCTCCGTTCTGTCGGAGGGCACGGGGCTGAATAAATGCAATGCAAAATGCTGCCGCCCGGTACGCAGCTGAGCGAGAAAGTAGAGCACGGTCCCCGCGGAGCTAGCAGGGGCAAGGAAACAAAAGGCAGCTTAACGTTGCCTTTATCAGTTGTCTAGCAGTAGACAAGCCAGGCTTTATGGGAAGTTACAAAGAAGGAGCTGGATCTTACTCTTCCATTAAAGCACCATCAAGCCTCAAGACTAAATAAAAGAAGTCTCTCAGACATGACACACTCTAATTTACACCTGGTTACTCTGAATGATGGCGTGATTCATATTCAGCTCTAGGTTGTCTGTCTTTGACATTCTACCCACTCACATATTTGCATATTCAGAAGCTGTACAAGCACAAAAATATCAAAATGAAATCCACTATATGTTACAGTGGAATGACATGTAATTTATTCATATAACTGACAGTTAGGCAGTACTCAGACTTCATTTAAATAAGCAAGTGATTACACAAATGTCTAATAATACTAAAATTGATAGTCAGAAGGTATAAAATACCATGGGTATGAAATGCCATGGTAAATACTATTCAACAGACTACAGTCATAATTCCAAACTAAATCATGGTTTTTAAAATGATTTTTAGCAGTTCTGGAATGATTTGATGTTTTTCCCCTTCCAAGCAATTTACTTTTTTCACTGATACAAGACAAAGTCATTATTTTCAAGAAATATTACAGAAGGACACAGCTTAGGTCCCTCTCTTGCAACACATTTTCTTGCAGATTGTTTTTTCATATAACCTCTTGACATTGAAAACAAACCAGTCAGCACTCAGTTCCCCAAGTAAAGATGCTTGGATCAGAACGGTGCCAGGGTGTAACTCTGAGTTCAGCAAGAGGCAGGCCGTGAAAAACCTTTTGCAGCTTGAAGTATGCATACTTCTTTTCTGAGGCTCCAAGCATCATAAACATATTTAGGCATCCAAACCGGTGAAATTATGGGAATAAAATAATTTGGTATCTATATGACTATGACACAGTTGCAGCTGGGGGAAGTTAGAATATAATTCTGCGGTTCTTCAAACAAAAACAGCACCTACCTAAATCTGCTTCTTGTAAGCCTCGTTACATTTTCATGAAGCAGGGTTGTGTTTGCAGGAATGGTTTGGTTTATCGTGTGTCTGTCTGTATTATTTGAAAGTCATATACTTTAGTGGAATGAGATCCAAGCGTAAACCTGGCCTGAAGAGCTAGCAGCAGTAGTCATGTAACATATCAATAAATTAAAAGGCCTTCACAGAACAAGATTCAGCTAAATCTCTTACATACAAAATACAGCTAGAGAAATACAGTTCTTCAATGCTGAATTATGAGGGGGAGGGAAATGATCTAAAAAAATAGAAAACTCTCTCCATACCTGGGTGTCAAGGCAAATGTAACACTGCATAATGCCACAATATGAACAGTCACTGGATGACAGATACTCCAGAAATAGTGGTATCTGGGGATCTGCTAATTATGACCAAGAGATGAAAATACTGTACCAAAAGGCATGCATACAATCACTGTGCATTCAGTGTGTGAGCGGGACCTAAGCAGGGATCTAACACGATGATGAGGCAGTGTTCCGGGGTATCCGTTAAAACCAGCATGGGTGCCTACATGTTGATTAAACCTTCTGAGGCAGCGAAGTGCGGGCACAACGCCATGTCTGGGTTCTGCAGCTGTCTTATGATCCTCTTGCGGAATTTCTCCCGCACACGATTGAATTCCATTATGTCCATGGGGTCTTCTTCAATCCAAAACTTATGAAACTCATGCATCAAATAGCCTGTTAGAGATAAGACAGTGATGAGAATGCAAGAGGAAAAAAAAGTCCTTAATCACATTCAAAACCACTGAATTCTGAAAGAGGTGTCAGACCAAATGACAGCAACC